>CAJQUW010002355.1:0-20941 GCA_907163375.1 Prostheceraeus crozeri | reverse complement strand
GGAGACTGACACGGTGTCTACATTTCAACATTCAGACTCAAAAAATATACCATCGGCCAAGCCTATTTTTTCGTGATCCATGACCCATTTGAAGTGTATAATCGCAAAAAGGAAAATTTTTTGGTGCTCAGATTTTTTTAAATGGCCAATTTTCAAAATGGCGGCTATTTTCGTTATGTGTGTCCTTTTTTTTCAACTCAACGCATTTCCGAGACAAGGTAGCCGTCAAAACACTATATATTGTTGGAATGCATCCATAAAATACTTGAAGGAATTGTCAAGTACTGTCTGCATAGGTGACATATCTATTTTATGAGTAGTACGTGCAAGTTTTACCACTATTTTGCAAAAATAGAAAATATTTTTGAGTCTGTTTTTTATGCAATGAAAGATTTCGCTATAGCCATACACGATGCATGAAGCATGCTACATTTGCGTGGCATTATCTTTCGGAAGAATACTGACCATTCAGTATTCAAGTATCAAATCATATTACAGGATGAGAGAAAAGACTTTTTTATCCAAATTTTTTGCTCAGAGAAGACATGTTTCAATAACAAGATTAACAAGTTAATTCTACCAAGCCACACTACCAGGTGCTAAAACGAACTTCATTTATAATTAGAAAATTCATAAATGCAAGCGGTGCGATAGTGTATCTGCATACAGCAGACAACAATGTTTGCCATAGTTATTGTTCTCAGTGCTGCGGATTTTATAGTTGTCCTACACACGCTGAAAATCATAATAGACGGATTCTGAAGTTTGCTCGCTCCATGGCCCAAGACCTTTGTTGCCATTGAAGGAGCAGAACTCAGTAATGTGAAAAATCACGACATGGATCTTTGGTGTGATTGGGATCTTCAACTTTTGATAAGATATCCTGAATAATTCGATTTTTGTGGCATAGTCAGCATCCAAGGTACTTCCATAGCATGAGTCGATGACGTCTTTGAAACGCCTGAATGCCTCAACAAATACAATTTGATTATTCGGAACCATTTGCTCTAGAACATCAACATTCGCCAACAACTTCCTGCTGGCATTCCTGATGAAACTTCCTCTATGTAGGCCTTCTCTTTGGATACCACAGCGTAGCAACCACTCGTCAGCCTGTGGCCAAAGTTTTCGCAAAGCCGAGAATATGGTATTTACCGGTCCTGTGAGTAAATGTAGTTCAGGTGGGGGAACGAGAGAAATAACTGTGGTGATATCGGATTTACCACAAAACATTGGAGGATGAACGACGTTACCGTGATATTTTGCCTTTCTTTCACTGCGCCATCGTCATAGTAATTCCAAAACAGTTTCCTCAAAGTACCGAGAGTTCTCTGATTTCCTTTGCTTTCCTTGCTTTCCTTTCGAGTCGATCTTTTTTGATATCGCACCATGAGCATGGATGCACACTCCTATGTGACATCAGACCGAGCAAAATATTGCATAATTTTAGGTCACTAGCAATCGTAAATTTCCGGTTGAGCAAATGAATGCCGACATTGATCCACAACTGTTTCAGATTGTAGTAGTTCTCGGGTATTTCAGGAACGATGCCTATAATGAAGCAACGTTTGACTCCTGAATCTTTGAATTCCGACCGCCTTGATGTGCCTGTTGCATCATCTGACGGATCGAAGATGGAAAGACAACATTTTATAAAACCACCTCCGCCATCGATGCCGATCTTTATCAAAGCAGAGTCATTGTCAATACCTCTTTCTCTTTCTAGAACAAAATCGACGAAAACGTTCAGATCACTACAAACAACTGCCCATTCTTCTTTTGAATCGTCGTCAGATTTTTGGATCTTGAATGGCAGTAATCGAAGGTCAAAGAATCCATCCAATGAATGATTCAGTTCAAATAGTTTTTCTCTAAGACGACGTTCTACAATTCCGGGGTTAGAATTTCGTAGATCTTGTGATAGCTTGTTTACTTCTCGAGTACTTAAATAAAAGTCTTTCTTGAATTTTTGTAAAAGTACTTGCCTGAATAATAGGACTTTCTAGGCTTTTTCTCTTCGGTATTCTTCGATCGCAGTTTCCCAGCGTGGCTAGGGAAGTGGATTCGTTGATGGTTTTACTTGCAACTCGCTGTTTAGTTTTCTTTGAAGGGGAATCCAACAAAGATTCAATGTTGTAAACTCTTGCCCGTCTAGAAGAGCACATTTCAACTGAATGGTTACTTCCTCTATAGATCTTTGCAAAACAACGTCCACATATTTTGAAATGTTCTACAGGTGGAATCACATTTGTTTGAGGTCGGCATGATTTCCGTTTCAATTTAACTGCATCTTGTAGGCTCATCAGTGCAACAGAGCAAATTCTACACTCACATTTCTTGCAGGATTGGGTGTTTGTTTGACGTCGCGGATCGTAGTCATCTGGTAGAAAAAAGTCAACACTGTCCCCTTTACCTTTCTTCAGCAATAGCATGTGACAACCTCCACAAATGCCACTGGGAAAATCAGGATTGTCTATGTCAAAGTGTTCAATTAAATGTTCTTGTACGATAAAAATTTCTTTAGCAGAAAGATTTCTCGACGCTTTCCGGTAACAAACGATGCATACTCTCTTCCGTAGTTTTTTGTGTGTTTCATCTAACGCCGTTGCCATTTTGATCGTAAATGAAATCAAAAATTTACCAGTGAGCGACAATTCAATTCCTATGTTATATTTATGCCATAACGTACATGTGTATGACCATGGATATCTTTGGTATGACTCATCAATCAGTTTCAATCAATCACGATGCACTAGCAGTTTAATGAAGAAATCGAAAATGCTATTACCGCACGCAACATAACGAGTCAAGACAATAGATATTTTATGGCTTCTATATCTTTATAGAAGTAAAGAGTAAAGAATATAATAATTAGAAGTATGAAGCGGAGAATTCTTTACCCTCTAAACTCTATATCACACTTGCATGTTATATGGTGGCTTTACTAATGACTTTATGTAGCCGGTAATCTACAATCAGCCTTTTCCGAGTCTGCTCTATACGTTGAGAAAAATGATCTTGTTGGTCTATTATGGTGACAAAACATAACATGAGATGTGAAGATAAGACATGTCATAGAAAAGACGTTTGAAGTTTCATTTGATAGCTATAAAGGATAGGTTTTGAAGATCATTATCTACATTTGTAAATTCTTAGATTCTGAGCTTCAATTACTTTTGCAATTTCAATAGCTGCGGGAAATTTCTGATTTAATAAATGAATGAAATTATTTTCTATTTTTGCAAAATAGTGGTAAAACTTGCACGTACTACTCATAAAATAGATATGTCACCTATGCAGACAGTACTTGACAATTCCTTCAAGTATTTTATGGATGCATTCCAACAATATATAGTGTTTTGACGGCTACCTTGTCTCGGAAATGCGTTGAGTTGAAAAAAAAGAGGACACACATAACGAAAATAGCCACCATTTTGAAAATTGGTCATTAAAAAAAAATCTGAGCATTAAAAAATTTTCCTTTTTGCGATTATACACTTCAAATGGATCATGGATCATGAAAAAACAGGTTTGGCCGATGGTATATTTTTTGAGTCTGAATGTTGAAATGTAGACACCGTGTGAAGTCATTCCTTCTCCAGCCACGCCTCACGCTTGACCATGGTATCCTTCGAACCCACCCTCATGTGGAACGATCGTGTCCTCAATGGTCCGCCTCTCCTCCGATCTGCTTGTTCAGACCCCCTTTCGCGTCTACCACCCAGCTCCGATCTACCTCGCGAACACTGGGTGCTATTGAAACGTCTTCGTTCTGGAGTAGCTCGCACCTCGGAGGCACCAAAGTTCGGTTTCTTGAAGATGCGGCCATCAATCGCAAACTGTCCATCACATCATCGAGGACTGCCACCTCTTCAAAGCCCCGAATGGCATCGCCGGTCTTCGTTGTCCGGATGATGATACTCGCCAGTGGCTAGTGACTCTTCCCCTTGAATTCCAATCCTATTTCCCTCGCAATTGTCTGATTTGTGATTTTCTTTTTTTGTACTGAAGGTTGTAATGATTGCTCAATATACGCTTATATTATATATATATATATATATATATATATATATATATATATATATATATATCATGGAAGAATCGTCGCTCATATTCGTTAAATTTTTCCACAATGCTTTCCATTGAATATTTAGAAGTTCAAAGTTTTGTAGCTGAAATGAACTAACTCCGTTCGATGGCTTAGTGCAAGATGCCACGTTTTAGAATGGATTTCTATCATGTGCCTCATTTCTATAATTGTGTGGCATTTTTTGAGGGTGAACAATAATCTTTACTCTCAAATACATACAGTTGCTTATAAACATAGAATCTGAGATCTGAGTAAGGTAATAAAATCGGGATGCATAAGCCATGGTTCATATAAGTTATATATAAGTAAATAAACTGCAGTATAGTCCATAGCATTATACTGTAATCATGGATTTCTGCCATGTGTCCCATAAAAGTGCTGGAAAATAAACGCTTACGGCTTGGTCATTTTCCATTCGATTCAGCTGCCTTTTTGTATGCAAATGCAAAATTTGAAGCTTGAATGTTGGGAAAGAAAGAAACTCTCAAAGAAAAGCGAGTGTAAGTTGAAATCCTGTGTATTTGCTATGGTCAAACTCAAGATATCGAAGATACTGACATGCAATTTCCATCCATCAATCGAGATCATAGTAAGTTGTTCAGCATGATTCAATAAACGCAACATCAAAGATCGACCTCTAAATATTAGCTGGATGGGAATCTTCCCAATAGAATCACTCTTGGATGGAAGTTTCGATGAACTCAAAAGAGGAAGCACGCCACTCATGACGAATGCCGACACTTTTGAAGAAGTCTGTGCTACAAGAATCATTATCTGCGTATAGTGGGTCATGGCTACACGTGATTTCATTGTCAAGTATTGGTACAATGTTGGATAGCGACACTCTTCGAACAGCAGTCGCACTTCGTGTAGGTGCAGCAGTTTGCCGAAAATTTCTTTGCAGATGTGGTGAAGTAGTCGACAAACATGGACTGCATACCCTATCTTCTCGATATAGTGCACGACGCATCGTCAGACACTCGACATTGGCAAAATGCGGATTATCGCCAGGAATTGAACCAGCTGGTCTAGACCTTGGGGATGGGAAGCGGCCAGATGGAGTCACTGTTTTTCCATTCGCAAGATGCCGGTGCTTAGTATGGGACGCAACATGCAGAGATACCTTCTCCTCAACAAGCGAGGGAGTCTCCCTTGTGTAATTGTGGAGAGATCCAAACAATGACCCACATAGTGGAGGCCTGTCCGATGGTAGCTTTTCGCGGCAACATCGTCGGCGTCAGAGAAGTTCATTCCGCCAATGGTGATGCCATTACGTGGCTTAGAGACGTGCGAATCGGCCACCCAAGCCGGTTCCGCAGCCTCATCAGCAGAGAGACGTAAGTCACAAAAGTATTCCTCCCTAGTTGATCGTTTCATTATTCAACCAATCGTGGTAGAAACTTCAGGCTCAATGAACTCATCGACGTTGCATTTCTCCAGAAGATCGGGAGTCGCATTACAGATGTCACCCACGATAAGAGGTAATCTGTATGGATAATGCAGCGTGTGAGCCTTGATATTCAGAGAAGTAATGTGGCCTGTGTTCTTGGGGCTGAGCAAAGGGCCTGACTTCACTTATTTTGCAAGACACATTTTGCTCTTTTTTGTATCTTCGTTTTTTCTTGTTGTTCTAGATACAGATTGAGAAAAATAATTAGAAAAGGAAGCATGATTTGATGATCTTCTTCAATTTAAAGAACTCAGAAATTTAATTGCAACAATGAGAAAAATTAGATATCTTAAAACCAACCAGGAATGCGCTGCGAAGAATTATTGGAAATTCCTAATTTTGGTCGTCTACAAAAATCAGATTCGTTGGTTCGCTTCAACTGAGCAGGCCTATAAGGGTATCTGATTCAGACTGCTCTGTTTGCCATGGATTCTGTCATCAGTGACAGTTATGCAGTGATACTCATCGATGACATTTGACAACGTCTTGATCACTTTTCTACATCGTCAGAGAAGCCCATATTTTTGTAGTAATAAAGAAGGCATGAACACTGTGCAATGATGGTAGTATTTTGCAAATGTGGTTTGGCATGATTCCATCACCAGTCTGATTATTAGCAGAGGAATAAATATCATCAAAAATTTACCAAGAGGGTTGATCATTGCAATAAATTCCTGGATGTAAAACATGGATCAATATAGAGATTTTGCAGTATTTGCCGTTGATAATAGGTGTGCAGATACTATAGTCCAGGAGCTACTGACACTTTCTTCCTAAATTCGGGCACAAAGGGCTTAATAGCATGGATTTGTAGATCTTGAAACGCTGAATACAAAAATCAAATTCTTAAGTGTCGCAGCCAGTCGCTTTCGGTTATAAGTAAGGTTAAAGGATTCCCATTGGAATCTAGTGGTAAAATTCAAGATATCTATGGATTGTGAAACACTTGGCAATTTTACAATTGGAGCCTCTATAAAATGGGCAAATTTCATGTTTTGACTTAATTTTGGCGATTTTACTTATTTTGTAGAGGTTCTTAAAAGTACCAATAAAAACTCACTGAAAGTGCGTGGACTCAATCTCACTTGAGTATGAAATTTGGTGGACTTGGATTACAATGGCTTTCACGTCATGTAGCAGCGTGCTACTTAGCATCCTTCAGTGCAGCCCGAGAAATGTTCCATCATAACGAAATACGCTCAATGTCATCTGACTTGTGCATCGCGATAAACGTTTATTCACTGACACGCTTTTCACCGTCGAGCCTCTCCAACAATCTAAGTTGTCATCTGCCATCGAAGAGTTTGACTTAGAAAACCTGTTTGAGTCATCAACGCCAGCTCATCAGGCCAGATTAATTGCAGTGGTCAACTCCATTGAATCATGTTGATTACGGGTGTTGCCTTCAATTGGACTTAATCTACATCTCGAACCAAATGAAATGCAGATCCTGCTGAAATTTTGGCTTGGGCTAGAATTATTCGAGAGTGGTGCGATTTGTCTAACTTGTCCTTCGGAAAGGCACAAGTTCTTGATTCTCTGGGACATCACTGCACCGCGAGATCTGTAGCCGCCTCTGCTGACAGCCGGAAGTTCGCTGACAACAGTGACAGATGTGTGCAGTTAGACTGGAGTTGTACTCCAATCGCCGTCAGAACGTACGGAACTTGGGGAAATGTGGCTAAGAACACTGAAGCGCATTTCATCTCGCCTATCCCTCCACACCCTTACATCACGAGATGGTATCGAAAAAGGCATTTTTGGTCGCCTTAGCCTAACCCTACAACGCGCAAACGCGAGGGCTCTCCTACTGAGATCGGCAGGCGTGATCGGAGCCGGCGAGCTTAGATTTTCGGGCTTGCCGTAAAAAGCGCCACGTGGTAAGGCGTGTCTTTTTAAAAATTTCATAACTTTCTTTTATACGTTTACTTTTATACCTTTGTACCATCCTATTTTCCTGCTGCTTTAAATAAAAATGGTTGAACACGGAATCCTAGTTATACAATGTATATGTAGGAGTCCATGCTATTGTCCAAGACTACAGTAATGGAGGTCGGATATCAATGACACTAATATAACAATCACAGCTAATAATCCAACTTCTATGGACTTTGATGCATGTTTGATATCTAGTATTCATAGACAGACATACCTGGCATCAAAAGTAAAGTCACAGAAATCTAAATAAAGTGAAAATGTCTATATCAGAACAAATAACATCAGAATAGGGCTTGTTATAGCACTACAAATGAGATTTTTAAAATTATCATGGCTATGAAACATGCTGAGCTCCTATAACACTTTCTTGTGTAGCACAAGATTGAAATTTACATTGGTGAATTGTGCATCATGCTACTACGTGCACATTCAGCAGAATGAATGGCGGGGTTGCACAGCCAAAAAACGCTCGTGCGTTGACTTATAGCTCTGTTGCATATGAAACGAGTATCCACTCGGACCAGAGTTCCATGGATGCCTTAAGTCGCAGTCACTTCTTTAACCGCACAGGAGATGATGGCAAACTTCTCCGTGTTGATTATGTTCTCGTCTATAGATCAGACAAACATGACGATAAGGATGAGTTGCGACGGAATAATTATCAGAAAAATTTAGAGACTAAAGGTTTGCAACTCGAAGATGAGAAAGAATCTCACGGACATTTGGCTGTTGTGAAGGTGCATGGACCATGGGAAGTGTTGACAAAGTATGCCGAGTTGATGAAAATGAGGAGGCCTCTCAAGGATTTAAAGATCAAAGATATTGATATTGCTAGGTGTGAATGTTTACGCGGCTGTTGTTGCAAGAACCCATTTTCTCTTGGAGAGAGCGATTACAAAATAGATACTACCCGCTATACTTGCTTATTCCGACAAGACCAATTGAATCTATTCCTCGTGAATGACCGTGATTCCTTTTTCACAAATGCTGAGCGGAGTCGACTTGTATATGAAATAATGCAGAGAACCGAGTGGGAGTGTGGAGAAAACAAAGGTCTAGGTCTGCGGCAACTTGTCGGATCGGGGGTTTACCGAGCATGTTATCCACTACATGAAGGTTCTGTAAAATGTAACCGGAACGCAGAATCGCCTGAGGCTGATAATGATCGACAATTACTGTACGACTTGTGGGCTCGGCCAAAGCGATGGTATAAGTATCAGCCGCTAGATCTTGTTCGCAAATATTTCGGAGAAAGAATAGCGATATACTTTAAGTGGCTGGGATTTTACACTTACATGCTGATTCCTATTTCCATCTTTGGTGTTCTGGTATTTGTCTATGGCGCTGTCACCTTGTCATCACATCAACCCGTCATTGATATTTGCAAAAAAACTGGCCCTGGCAATTACACGTTGTGTCCAAAATGCGACAAAGTCTGCGGTTACGAGAAACTATATAACAGTTGCGTGTATTTGAAAATGTCACACTTCGTCGACAATAACTTAACCATTATTTTTGCCATCATTATGTCACTCTGGGGAACACTATTCCTTGAATTATGGAAGCGTCGTGAAGCTGTACTGAAATATGAATGGGACGTGACTAACTTTGAAGAAGATGAAGCCGTGAGACCCGAGTATGAGGCGAAATGTAACAAAGTGAGAATCAATTATGCAACTGGACAAGAAGAACACTACATTCCCAGCTGCTATCAGTTGCCGAGATATTTCATCTCCGGTGCTACTGTTTTCTTCATGGTAATGCTGGTTTTTGCATTTTTGGTTGGAGTCATCGCGTATCGAGTTACGATGGCGATCGTCTTCTATTCTTTCGGCGACTATATGCACTCACACGCAATGATCGTGACGAGCGTGACAGGTGCATTCTTGAATTTGATGGCTATCTTAATACTTAATCAGATTCATCGAACGCTTGCAATTCATTTGACCAACTTGGAGAGGCCACGAACAGAGACGGTTTACAATAGTTCCCTGACTTTCAAAGTGTACTGTTTCCATTTCGTCAACTTCTACGGATCGCTTTTTTACATTGCCTTCATCAAGGGAAGATTTTCAGGACGTCCTGGAGCCTATAATTATGTCATGGGATATCGTCCTGAGGAGTGTGATCCGTCTGGATGCCTCATGGAACTTTGCATCCAAATGATGATCATTTTCATTGGCAAGCAAATATTCAACAATTTGGTGGAGTTAGGAGTTCCGATCATCGCGAATTGCGTCGCACGCTACAGAATCAGGAGAGAAGCGGAGAAAAAGGAGATGATATTAACCGAGGGAAATAAGCAATTAGCGAAGGAGGAAGTGAGAAAATTACAGGAATCCCGTCCACAATGGAGTTTGGATTATCCTTTGAGGGAGGTCACTCATTTAAGTCTATTTGATGAATACTTGGAGATGGTTATTCAATTTGGATTCGTCACATTGTTTGCTTCCGCGATGCCATTGGCACCACTCTTTGCACTGATCAATAACATCATCGAAATACGCCAGGACGCCTACAAGATGCTGACCCAAAGGAGAAGACCTTTTGCGACTCGTGCGCAAGATATCGGTGTCTGGTATCACTTTCTAAAATGTGTCTCAGTGATTGCAGTCCTTACAAATGCTCTGATCATCGGATACACCTCAGATGCAATTCCAAGAATAATGTACCAATACTACTATAATCACCCTTCAAATACACTGGACGGATTTGTCAACTTTTATCTTTCAAATTTCAGTATCAAAGACTTTCAAGCCCGAAGCATTCCAAACTATGTACACCCGTCTTTCGGAGATGTGAATGTTTGCAGATACCGAGGTTTCCGGGAACCCATTGGAAAAGCAATAAATACGAATTCACGACTGTTTTTTGGCATATATTAACAGCGCGCTTCCTTTTCATCCTTCTTTTTGAACATCTTGTTCTCTTGTTAACGAACGTGATCGCATGGTCGATTCCAGATATACCACAGAAGTTGAGGATGCAACAGAAATATGAACGATACCTTACACAAGAGATCATGTTTAATGCAAATGAAGATGCTTCAAGTCCCGCCAAGAAGGTTGCTTAAGAAATCGATGGTGAGTGTCTGGAAACGCAGCCTTTTCTTTCATTCAAACAAGTTCTCATGAGCCCATGTTGATTAATTGGTGTCGTGTCAATACTACCTTTACACTTACTTTATTGACTACTTTTGCCAATATTTTCTGCTTCTTTAAAAGTCAACTTTCTCGATTTTTGATTTGCTGTATTTTCACTACAGGTTTCTTGAAGGTGACTCGACAAGTACAATGTATGACTAATAATGCTGGTGTTATAAAAGGACAAAGTATGACACATTAGTGTTAGAAGAGGCTAGGTCTAAGATATTATTTCATCATAATCGGCCTCACTGAAGACACGAAACAATACTTATACTAGCGAGTCGGTTGCGAGGCAGCACTCATGCAGTAGAAACTCTTACCACGCTAAGTTTAGTAACCGAAGTGTCGACGATGATGACACCTCCCTAGTGGAACAGACTTAAACTATGGAACTCCTGCATTTCCGTGCCGAAGTGCCGCCCTCTACCACCTTGTTTGTGCGTGTCACTTTATTGCCGCGAGTATATTTGTAGGTGGCTTATCACGATTTCAGGTTCTCATATCCGAATTTTAGATGTGCTTTGTTGCAAGCCGTGCAACATAGGACGTCAACGGTAAACAAGAAATGTAATGTGAATTCACAACCAATGTAAATTTCACTATTTTACATTAGTTGTACAGAGGTTAAGAACTATGTTTTTATTCTTATTGTTTTTAATGTCATTTTCCCTGCCTTTTTTATGTGAAAAGCATATTAAATGTGTAGCATTGGATCGGTTTTTTGGAATAACATATTGATTATGTTCACGTTGATGTGGCATGAATTTTTACATAAATTGTTTTGTGCTGAAGCTACATATGCGAGACTTATTATATACACATCCAAGTTTAGATTCTTCCGCACACGAAGGAATGTGCACATGAACTATAAGAGTAGAAATCAGCCGTCGACGTAATATAAAAATAATGCGACAAAATGATATAGGCCCATAACCCTATAACCGTAGGCTTCCATAATAGAACATTAATTATTTTTGTTATTTTGCAAAATATATAAAAGAACAAGAATTCGAACAATTTGATTATCTTCATCAAAATTCAGTCTGCATTTTGACCTTTTCTGGTGGTCACATCTTACAAAATTTGATTTGAAGAAATTGAAATTTGTGTCATCAATCATTAGCATTTCATCTTTATTGATTTCATTTTCGTTTCTTTTCAGTCAGATAGATTTAATTGATTTTCATTTTTTCTTTCTCAGTGAATTCCACATAAATTTATGTTATGGTGGGCCTAATAGTTTAATATTCGATAGAGAAAGGTTGCAGACATTCAAATTACCGAGAATGAATGCTATACACAAAATTCTTTTAATTCTCTTAATAATTTCTTGTTAGGCCCCATGCATATTTTCCAGCAGGAGTTGGTCAGTTGAACGAATATTACCAACTAACGTTGCACTGAAAACAAACTAAAATTCTGACTTACATTGGCAGGTATTCCACCGACAAATATTCTATTAGGAATAAGTGTTCCAAATTTCGGAGCATTAGCAGATAATGGAACAGCACTTGAAGATTGACTGGCGGGAGTAGATGCTGGGCTGACTTCTGGGGATGTTGCCTTCCCTTGTGAAGCTGTGGTACCAGTGGTCGATGCTGTAGAAACAGCGGCTCCGGATGGACAATTGGTCGACGAGGATGTCGAAGTTGTGATTGGAGGACTTGAGGTGACTGCTGGAGCATTAGTTGAACCGGAGTCCGAATTGGAATGCGGATTAGAAGAACTCTGAAATATCCAAAAAATTCAATTCATCACTTTTACACTCTGATGCTTTATTTACATCAATATAGAAAGTTAGCTGATCTGCATAGGTCTACGTGTAATTTTGATGGTGGATTTAATGCGAAAAATGCTCGAAGAAATTTGAAGACTGGCAAGCTTACACATGAGCATGTTGTTGTATGAATCAAGCGGTGTGTAGTTCAGCGAGGTGTTATCCTGGTCTTTTTGGTCACGCTTTGGTTTGATCAGGGTGCCCTTCAATGAACCAGTCAATGACTCTGTATTTTCATTTTTGGGTTTTTCTGCACATGTAGTGTAAGAACAAGTTTGTAAAGGCATGGTTGAACAATCCTAAATAAGTTGACTTTGAGTTCCTTTTATTTTCAACTTTGTTTTTCTACAAAGACTTCCTCTCAAAAATGAAGCTACTGTAGGACCACTACTTTGCAAATAACTAAACTAGTCCTTTTCCTAATTTATCATTTTTCTATATTTTGCAAGATGTCTCGCAATACCATAATACTTCAGCATCACTAAGAACAGCTGAGGATGCTATTCAAATAATTCGGATACTACTCTCCGAACCGAAGCACAGTTAATATTTTCTCTAATACAGTAGGCCGAGATTTTAATAGTCAATAAATTAGAAAAGGAAATTATGATGGAGTATGACTGGTACAGAAAGTTAACTTTGATGTTGCACGAAAGAAGTATCAATGATTTCTGTCTGATTCCATCATTCGCAGGTAGTTTTCGATTTAATGTGTTGTATAAATAGCGATAAACGATTAACTTAATACATTGCGATAATCGAATGATCGAATAAATCATACTTTTGATGTTAGTGATTTTCGTGTAGCCATTATTTGTAAGTGCACTTCAAACGTGCGGTCATATTCTTCAACAGATAAGTTAACAAAATCATCAATGAAAATGGTTTTAGCGAATTACCCCCTGAGGAAGAGCGAACGCTCGAAACGCATAGGGGTTGTACATATCTTTTAATTAATTATTTTAATATGGTCAATAAATTTCAAGGAGAGACGAAAGCTGTTTTTAAGCATCAACTCAAGAACAAAATCATCCCATTTTTCGGTCTCATTCTTGAGACAGCATAACAATAAACTATTCAATGCAAGCAGACGACTTTAACAATGAAAATAGAGAATGAATGGCAGACACCCTTTCGAACAAAAATGAACTTCATGCGTAATAATCAGCTGCGCTTTTAGTTTGATTGTGTTGCATTGTTTACAGAACAATGAAACTGACTTGTGCTGCAGAACAGAAATTCTAATGAATTTAGAGTCCACTTCACGTAAGATCGCGTGGTGTAGCGGTTATCACATCTGCCTAACACGCAGAAGGTCCCCAGTTCGATCCTGGGCGCGATCAACTTTTTTTCATATGGAGAATATACTTAAGTGTCGTTATGTGCTTTGCCTATAGAACTGCTTATCATTATTCT
Organism: Prostheceraeus crozeri; assembly: GCA_907163375.1. Taxonomy (NCBI): domain Eukaryota; kingdom Metazoa; phylum Platyhelminthes; order Polycladida; family Euryleptidae; genus Prostheceraeus; species Prostheceraeus crozeri. Next base: position 7,124 of record CAJQUW010002355.1, on the reverse strand, counting down.
GCGCATAAATTGTAACCAGGGTGTTTGTAAGGTTGCTCTTTAGGCGGTGGTCTCAAATCCTTAAGCGACACTCGGACGGAGCTCGAGTTCGTCGGATGCGGAATCGAAGACGCCGTTGACGGTTTCGATCGTTTCACGATAAAGCCATCGTGCGCTAGAACTTTTCGCTTCCACATCGTTAATAACTTGATTCACTTGTCGTTTCGCAAATACATTTGAATACTTTATGGCTCGAGTTAAAATCTTTAAAAACCCTCATAACTCCTTATAAAACCTCTTATCACAAAACTTAAGGTGGCTCAACAAAAGTCTGGTGGCGCTCCGCCGCCTAAGATAGCCTTAAAAGAAACACTAATTGCAACCTAAGCATGTGTTTGACAAACTGATGCTGCAGATGCACAAAAAATCATTCAGTGGCGTTATATTCATAGCATTTTTTAACATGTTAACTAGGCGACAAAATGTCGCCTAGTCCCTCTCTTTGTGTCGCCTAGTGACCAAGATTTTCAGTCACTAGGCGACAACACCAAAAATTGAAGAATTGTGTTGAGAAAGGTTGTATTTTGTTGCATATTCACATATACAGTATATACAGTGTTTTTTAAGGGGTTCTACACGCACGAATCGTGGGTGTGAAATCATCCACCATGCGCGTGGAATTATTGAAATGAAAGGAGCACTGTACTTTTTTGACATGACTTTAAAACAGTGCTTTTCAACCGGTGAGACGGTACGCACAAGTGCGGATGAGATGCTGGCTACTGATGAATACATATTTGACTCAAGCTGTTAACTTTTCTCTCGTTCATAAACGATTCAGACTTATTCACTCGCTCATCACATCAGGCTGTGTACGCACGTGTACACACTAGGGTTTACAATCCCGGGATCTCGGATCCCGGGATCCCGGGATCTCGACCCTATTTCCGAGATTAAAAATCCCGGGATTACGTCTTCGAGATCTCGAGGTATTTCGAGATATTTGAAAGATTGGCCCTTAGTTCCTTCAATGGCTTTTTTGAAAATGCATCTAAATTTTTTATGTTCCAAGTTTGATAAATTTGCCAATGTGCTGTATTTGCCGAGCCAGCTGGTTAAGCCTCGTTCACACGATGACACTAGTGTCGTGACATTAGTGGCCGAGGAGCAGCGCGAAATCTGGGCTAAATCAATGCCGTGACACAAACCGTTCAGACGCTTAATAAACAGTGTTGTGACACTGCTACTAGTATTGCTTCTGTAAACTGAAAATACTTCGTAAATTGATAGCTGAAAGACAAATCACAACGATTTAAAATAACGACTAAAATTTGAAATGACGACTTTTGTGAGATGCTTGCGAGAAGTCTGCTAGTATTGGAAAAGTCTCCTCCTGCAAGGAATGATTCTCTCGAATCGTTGGTTAGGATGGAACTGCAACAATTCAGTCTATCTAGAGACACAGGAATGATCCTCAAGTGAGTGAAACAAGTCCTGGAATCGATACCTCCAACATCGGTAGAATCCGAAAGGGCATTCTCGGCGGCCGGTTTGTTCTTCAGTCCTTCACGAAATTACGGTCGAGAATGAGTGATAACACAATTCAGTGTCTTACCTTACTTCGCCAATATTTTTTACGAGTTGACTAGTTTTACCTACTGTAGATGTTTGTTTAGTTCACGTTGAAAGATATAAATTTTACAAGCACGTATCGTCTTTTGAAATATGTCTAGAAACTTAATGATTAAAAACATATGCAGTATATATAAATCTCGATCGAGATCCCGGGATCCCGGGATTGCGATTAGCCAGTCTCGAAAATCCCGGGATTAAGAAAACGGCTCGAGATTGTAAACCCTAGTACACACGTTGTCAATGAATTGGCAAATGAATGAAGCAACCGATATCTGATCCCCGTTTGTTACATTAACCTTCTCATTGCTTATTGTTCTCTTTCGAATGACGTATTTTGCTATTCATTAATAGAGACTGATCTGTCGAATAGTAAAACTGATGACGAAGCGTCAATTCGTTGCCTTGGAGTTCCATGCCCATGAAACTTGTGTACGTCTACACGTATTGGCTAATGGCTTCACAGAGCATCATTCACTAGATATTCAAAGGAAACGAACGACCCGTGTGAGTCAAATTAGTGATTTTCGTGTCCTTATGTTAACGACGTTATCTGCGCCATGGCTAATTGATATTAACTGGTCTTTCTGACAGAGATTGACTACATATTAATGCCACACATAAATAAATTTGTCCAATAGAAAAACCTTCGCTACCAGATATCATCATAGGCATCCGCATGTGACTGTCTCATCATCTCTACACCCAGAAAAGATTACCGTTTGGGGAGGCTTTACGTCAACAATGATTTTACCACCGTTCTGAGGTGAATCCCAGGGAAATGGCCTCCCTGACGGACGCCCAGAACCTATGCCCAAAGTTCTAAAATCAAGTCGATTTTAACTTCATTTTCAGCGATACTTGAATTGGCCGACCTCATTTTGAGGTGAATCCCAGGTCTGGACCACTCGGAAGTCGATCGGTGATGAGAAAGATGATCAGCAGGCCTTATGACTTTTAAGGGGTACCCGTAGAAAGAGCTTCGTTTCCGTTCTCTATTTGCTCGACACCATACTGCCGTTCTGCTACCAGTCCGCCGTTCAGCTAGACATTCATAAAAGTCCCTTCTTTTGTAATGCTAGTGTTCTGCATACTACACTTCAGATGATAAAAACTTTGAATAACGTCCTTTATCAACCTTTAAGAATAAGATTAACAGATGATGAAAAATGTACTCGAGACATCGAAAAATACACATTCCTCTCTTCTCACTAAAAAAACTCATCGTCTGCTAACGAAAAAACAAGCGAAAACGTGTAAATGGTATGGGTAATTTAAATAATATACAAGAAAATTTAATTGTCTTATATGTACTTAAATATAAATGCAATGTTTCAACATAGGGGAAGGTGGGGTAAAGGTTGGAATTTTTTGGATTTTCTTCTCTGTACCCAATTGATGATATTTGTTCTAACTAAACACGACATATTTCAGCCATTTGAATATGAGTTATATGTATGAGTGATTTTATTACAGTAGGTTACGTTAATAATGGCCTAATGAATCATTTACTTACAGTAACTGATTTCCAATCTTTGCCCCATGCCGGGGGTAAAGGTTGGAACGCCATGGGGTAAAGTTTGGATTTTTCGTTTTCTTCACTTTCTGTATCTATGCTTCGATATCCTTTTGGCTACTTGTAAGAAAGTTATATTACAATATGCTATGCTAAATATGTGTTTAATAGACATTTAATAAGATAGCATAATGGACCCTTGCTGATAAAATTGATATAGGCCTATTTTACTGCTGTATCAAAATATCTAAAAAGCTCCATTTTTCGAAATTACACTATAAGGAAAACAGATGCATGTAATTAAGAAACGATTAGCTATTGCAAAAACATGCGCGGATGAAATAGATCAATAGGCCTATTTTTTTGAATTTTTTTGAGGAACTTGACTGTTATGTTGTAATCACCATTATAATATCTTCAACAAGTCCGACAAAGTTTTTTGTTCCATCTATTAATAAGACCAATCGGTTTCTAATAACGCATATCCATAGTACCTCAGACAGTCGTAATTCGACACAGCTGAAAAATATGCTCGTATAGGCCTACGCTCTCACAATTTCTCCCTCATACACACACAAAGATGCTCGTACACCCTCACAATAATACAATGGATTCGCACGTGAACACACACAGATTGCTACAATATCATACTTATGAACTTGAATTCCTATCAAAATTATCCATGAACGTGAACAGTCTATATACAACCAGTATGCTTATATCAAATCATTCCAATCTTTACCCCATCGGGAAATCCAACCATTGCCGCACACCAGTTAATTTTCTAAACCTTCATTTTACAAGTATTTAAGTAACCCTGAAGTTCATCGCGGGCCACGATCATATTTTTAAGACAATCCACATTTCTGCAAAAAGGGATGACTTCAATTAATATTTCATAACCAAAAATGCTTACAGAATAAAAATCTTAAAAGTTTCAAAAAAGTCGGAAAATCAATCTTTTGTATGCCACAGCGAATGTACAAACAGCACAAACATAATTTTTTGTCTACAGAGGTTTCTAATGGTAATGTATAAGTGACTTCACACTCGAATGAATTAGTAATCTAGTTTTCGCTGTGATGGTACTTCCAACCTTTGCCCCACTCCAATCTTTACCCCACCTTCCCTACCCCGAGTTTCAACTAACCCTGCTCTCTCAAAATATTAATACAAACCCAAATGTGACTTAATTTATAATTAATTGTAGGACTTTCTTTCTTCACTATTAACTTGCTACGAAGTAAATCATTCTTTCTCAAGATGCCAACGGAAAAGATAAGGCGAAAACGTGAAGATAAGAAGCTCAAGGAATCCGTCGCAAAATGTCCAAAACTGGAATATTTGTAAGATAACAAAATTTGTGTACAGTACAGTTACAAAACAGTTTTGATATATTCTGTTTTTCAGATGGCGTGCCTCTTCAACGAAGACGTCCGCGGCTTCAGTGGTTGCTGACACCGCGGTGGAGCCCGCAGTGCCCTTTGCCTCTTCAACGAAGACGTCCGCGGCTTCAGTGGTTGCTGACACCGCGGTGGAGCCCGCAGTGCCCTCTGCGTCTTCAGTGGTTGCTGACACCGCGGTGGAGCCCGCAACGCCCTCTGCGTCTTCAACGAATGCGTCCATTAAGATCAAACTGCTTTACAGAGGTCACAAGACAGATAAAAACTCGCTCCTCATTCAGTATCCAGATGTCCTAAAACCTGTTCAACTGGGCAAACGATCAGGAATAAGATGTGTAGTTTGCCATAACCATATTCAGGTCGCTCTAAAGGCAGCTCGGAATGGCAGGGTTAACATAGCCGATGGCGTTAGGGCAGACGGTCAGAAAGAGTTAGAACGAATCATTGACCACTTGCTTAGTAGTGTTCATGATGCCAGTGTCAAGTGAGGATGTTGCAAATAAATTGTGGCTTGCGCAAAGTGACAGTCATCCCTGGGTTCGTGTGTTGAAGTCTCCAAATAGTGCTACAGTTTCGTGCTGATTGAGTTAACTGTCAATGTGTACAATGACAGCAAGATCAAAACACTCTCGGCTAACAGTTGGCCTGCTAGATCCTTGGCGCATGCACATGCTCAGAATCAGATATCTCAGTACCGTGACATGAGCTGGGAACTGAGTTCTCAGGGTTTGAACCTCCTTCGCAGGCTCTTCATTACAGAAACCCAGTGACTTACAGGAAATGCTTGAGGTCGTAGCAGAGTTAGAACTCAAGAGACTCATCGATAACATTTCAAAGTCAGAAGGTTTCTCTGTTCAGGTTGATGGCTCAGTTGATAAATATCAGATTGATAATAAGTTCATTACAGTCAGGTATTTAGACAAACATAGAGCAATGCAGACTGGTTTTCACGGTGAATCACTTCGGATGTTCGTGGAGCAGAAGGACTGCTGCAAGCTCTTCTGGATAGATTCGAAGTATGCCATCTTCTAGAGGTAGCTAAAGAGAAATTGACATCCTTGACTACTGACGGAGAGAGGATGAGAGTGCAAACACAGGACGAAAAGGTGGTCTCTGGGTACGGCTGATCGATTATCTTGGAAGAGACATCCTCTGCTTTTGGTGTATTGGGCACAGGTCTGATCTGGTGATGGATGACATGGTTGCAGATATCTCAGAGTTGAAGCATTGGCGGATAAACTTAAAGTCATTTGCAACTTTCTACAGGGCTTCCGCATTGCGCACCACAGAGCTACAGCAGCAGTTGCAAGAGTCTGGAGCTCAGTTTCTATCGATTTCCTGAACATCATGATATACGGTTTGCTGAACACAACATTCAACCTGGCATTTGCAGTCTGTCAAAACCTAGAGGGAGCGAGGAAGCATTGGAAATCTCAGCTGAATATCGGAGACAAGAATGACAGAGCAACGGCCCACAGGTTTCCTGAAGGTTTGAGAAAAGGGAGGACACAAGAACGCCTAACATTTGTCATGCTAGATGTTTTGCGATTGTTACGGGACTTGCAGAAGTCCAGTCAACGCAGCCTCATTACTCTCCCAGACCTCTTACAGGAAAAGGAGAAGACCATTGCCTGTCTGGATCAAATGATATCCAAGATGTATCCTGGAGGTTACGAAGAGAAGTTTGTCTCCACTGATATGACCTCCGCGGATGATCAGGAGGTCAATAACGTCTGTAGATGTACAAACTCTTACGACACTCGAGAAGAAGCTTCCAGGCAATTCGCCAGGAGGTAGTTACTTCGGCACGAAACTTTCTTTCGAAGCGCCTTTCAATAGAGCAGGTTAACGGAGTGAAGGAGATGATTTCATTTATGAATTCTCGGAACTCCTCAAAATGATTGATTCTGTAAAGGAGTTTGTCCGCAATTGCTTTGGTTCGGACATATTGGCTCCTTCTGTGACGATGTCATTGGGATGTTTGTTCAGCATGGCGCATTTTCCTTCGCTGCTACACTGTGGAACAGCAAAGCTATATGAGATTCTGAGGCGCTCTCGACCAGGTTCAGCCCTGAGTAGGGTGGTACAAAGTTTTATTGCTGCTGTACCTCACAGCATGGACCCAGAAAGAGCAGTCTCCTACCACACAGAGGTGAAGAGCGCCAAACGCTCTGGTGCTAAGAGGAGTACAATGAATGCCCGTCTGATTCATCGCCATGAACGGAAGAGGCACGGCATTCTATGATCCACGTCCGGCAGTTGCTGAATTTCTTCTAAAAAAAGAGCGACGTAACACTCAGCCAGCCCCGGAACTCTACAAACAGAGGGACTTCATTAAGAACTTCTTTCAAGAGTAGAACTACTTCTTGTTCTTTTTTAACATACAATATATAACAAGGTTATTTTTATTGATTTTTGGTCTTTTTTATTCTGAATTACTGTACATGTACTGACTATTTATACAGGTACCGTATATGTATGTGCCCCTTTTTGTCTAAAAATATGCCCTTTTTGTTCATTAGCAAGACCAAAAATGCCTTTTTTGTATCTTGTCGCCTAGTGAAAATTCCTTAAAAAATGCTATGGTTATACTT
>CAJQUW010002353.1:0-33798 GCA_907163375.1 Prostheceraeus crozeri | reverse complement strand
TTCAATTTTACCACGTGTCCTTAATAAAGTAATGAAAGTAATGACACATCGAGATCTAGGTTTGCAGGTCCTACATTGCTGCATAGATTTGGTGACGAATAAGATTTACTAGTTTGCAATTTAGACTAAGACGCGTTCTAATTATTTGTAAATGAAAAGATATAGTTTCAATAGTTTACACGTTAAAAATAAAAATTCAATAGTGTGTATGTTAAGAATAAAGTTCTATCTGTTTGTATGTTAGAAATAAAATGAAGTTTCATCAGTTTACAAGTTAAGAATAAAGTTTTATCTGTTTGTATGTTAGAAATAAAACAAAGTTTCAACGGTTAACAAGTTAAAAATAAAGTTTCAATAGTTAACACGTTAAAAATAAAGTTTCAATAGTGTGTATGTTAAGAATAAAGTTCTATCTGTTTCTATGTTAGAAATAAAATGAAGGTTCATCAGTTTACAAGTTAAGAATAAATTTTATCTGCTTGTATGTTAGAATTAAAACAAAGTTTCAACCGTTAACAAGTTAAAAATAAAGTTTCAATAGTTTACACGTTAAAAATAAAGTTTCAATAGTGTGTATGTTAAGAATAAAGTTATATCTGTTTATATGTTAGAAATAAAATGAAGGTTCATCAGTTTACAAGTTAAGAATAAAGTTTTATCTGTTTGTATGTTAGAAATGAAATAAAGTTTCACCAGTTTACAAGTTAAAAATAAAGTTTCAATAGTTTGCAAGTTAAAACTAATGTTTCAATAGTGCGTATGTTAAGAATAAAGTTTTATCTGTTTATATGTTAGAAATAAAATGAAGTTTCGCCAGTTTACAAGTTAAGAATAAATTTTATCTGCTTGTATGTTAGAATTAAAACAAAGTTTCAACCGTTTACAGGTTAAAAATAAAGTTTCAATAGTTAACACGTTAAAAATAAAGTTTCAATAGTGTGTATGTTAAGAATAAAGTTCTATCTGTTTCTATGTTAGAAATAAAATGAAGGTTCATCAGTTTACAAGTTAAGAATAAAGTTTTATCTGCTTGTATGTTAGAAATAAAACAAAGTTTCAACCGTTAACAAGTTAAAAATAAAGTTTCAATAGTTTGCAAGTTAAAACTAATGTTTCAATAGTGCGTATGTTAAGAATAAAGTTTTATCTGTTTCTATGTTAGAAATAAAATGAAGTTTCGCCAGTTTACAAGTTAAGAATAAATTTTATCTGCTTGTATGTTAGAATTAAAACAAAGTTTCAACCGTTTACAAGTTAAAATGAAGTTTCAATAGTGTATATGTTAAGAATAAAGTTCTATCTGTTTATATGTTAGAAATAAAAATGAAGGTTCACCAGTTTACAAGTTAAGAATAAAGTTTTATCTGCTTGTATGTCAGAAATGAAATAAAGTTTCACCAGTTTACAAGTTAAAAATGAAGTTTCAATAGTGTGTACGTTAGAAATAAAGTTTCAATAGTGTGTATGTTAAGAATAAAGTTTTATCTGTTTGTATGTTAGAAATAAAACAAAGTTTCAACGGTTAACAAGTTAAAAATAAAGTTTCAATAGTGTGTATGTTAAGATTAAAGTTCTATCTGCTTCTATGTTAGAAATAAAATGAAGTTTCATCAGTTTACAAGTTAATAATAAAGTTGTATCATTTTGTATGTTAGAAATAAAATAAAGTTTTAGCTGTTTGTATGTTAAAAATAAAATAAAGTTTCAATAGTGTGTATGTTAAGATTAAAGTTCTATCTGCTTCTATGTTAGAAATAAAATGAAGTTTCATCAGTTTACAAGTTAATAATAGAGTTTTATCTGTTTGTATGTTAGACATAAAACAAAGTTTCAACCGTTAACAAGTTAAAAATAAAGTTTCAGATTAAAATAAAGTTTCAATAGTGTGTATGATGGAAATAAAGTTTAAGCGCTTTGTGTGTTAAAAATAAAGTTTCAACATTGTGTACGTTAAGAATAAAGTTCTATCTGTTTATATGTTAGAAATAAAATGAAGTTTCGCCAGTTTACAAGTTAAGAATAAATTTTATCTGCTTGTATGTTAGAATTAAAACAAAGTTTCAACCGTTTACAGGTTAAAAATAAAGTTTCAATAGTTAACACGTTAAAAATAAAGTTTCAATAGTGTGTATGTTAAGAATAAAGTTCTATCTGTTTGTATGTTAGAAATAAAATGAAGTTTCATCAGTTTACAAGTTAAGAATAAAGTTTTATCTGTTTGTATGTTAGACATAAAACAAAGTTTCAACCGTTAACAAGTTAAAAATAAAGTTTCAATAGTTTACAAGTTAAAACTAATGTTTCAATAGTGCGTATGTTAAGAATAAAGTTTTATCTGTTTCTATGTTAGAAATAAAATAAAGCTTCACCAGTTTACAAGTTAAGAATAAAGTTTTATCAGCTTGTATGTTAGAAATAAAATGAAGTTTCACAGTTTACAATTTAAAAAATAAAGTTTCATAAGTGTGTATGTTAGAAATAAAGTTTCACCGTTTACAAGTTAAAAATAAAGTTTCAACAGTGTCTACGTTAGAAATAAAGTTTTATCTGTTTGTAAAGTACGATCGTAGGATTTACTAGTTTGCAAGTTAGACTCAGCATTCTACTAGTTGTAAATGAAAATATCGTTTCAACAGTTTACAGATTAAAATAAACTTTTAACAGTGTGTACGTTAGAAATAAAGTTTTAGCTGTTTATATGTTAGAAACAAAATAAAGTTTCAACAGTTTACAAGTTGAAAAATAAAGTTTCAACAGTGTGTACGTTAGAAATAAATGAAAGTAAAAACTTCATCGTATGAGTATTCAAAGCATGTTTTGTAAATCAAATGTGTGTAGTCCTGACATGATAGAATCGCGTTAGAAATAAAGTTTCAGCCGTTTACAAGTTAAAAATAAAGTTTCAACGGTGTGTACGTTAGAAATAAAGTTTTAGCTGTTTATATGTTAGAAACAAAATAAAGTTTCAACAGTTTACAAGTTGAAAAATAAAGTTTCAACAGTGTGTACGTTAGAAATAAATGAAAGTAAAAACTTCATCGTATGAGTATTCAAAGCATGTTTTGTAAATCAAATGTGTGTAGTCCTGACATGATAGAATTAAGCTTGACAAACGCGTTTTGTCAAGTTCATTTGATTCTATCATGTCAGGACTACACACATTTGATTTACAAAACATGCTTTGAATACTCATACGATGAAGTTTTTACTTTCATTTATTTCTAACGTACACACTGTTGAAACTTTATTTTTCAACTTGTAAACTGTTGAAACTTTATTTTGTTTCTAACATATAAACAGCTAAAACTTTATTTCTAACGTACACACCGTTGAAACTTTATTTTTAACTTGTAAACGGCTGAAACTTTATTTCTAACGCGATTCTATCATGTCAGGACTACACACATTTGATTTACAAAACATGCTTTGAATACTCATACGATGAAGTTTTTACTTTCATTTATTTCTAACGTACACACTGTTGAAACTTTATTTTTCAACTTGTAAACTGTTGAAACTTTATTTTGTTTCTAACATATAAACAGCTAAAACTTTATTTCTAAAGTACACACTGTTAAAAGTTTATTTTAATCTGTAAACTGTTGAAACGATATTTTCATTTACAACTAGTAGAATGCTGAGTCTAACTTGCAAACTAGTAAATCCTACGATCGTACTTTACAAACAGATAAAACTTTATTTCTAACGTAGACACTGTTAAAACTTTATTTTTAACTTGTAAACGGTTGAAACTTTATTTCTAACTTACACACTATTGAAACTTTATTTTTAATTTGTAAACTGGTGAAACTTCATTTTATTTCTAACATACAAGCTGATAAAACTTTATTCTTAACTTGTAAACTGGTGAAGCTTCATTTTTTTTCTAACATAGAAACAGATAAAACTTTATTCTTAACATACGCACTATTGAAACATTAGTTTTAACTTGTAAACTATTGAAACTTTATTTTTAACTTGTTAACGGTTGAAACTTTGTTTTATGTCTAACATACAAACAGATAAAACTTTATTCTTAACTTGTAAACTGATGAACCTTCATTTTATTTCTAACATAGAAACAGATAGAACTTTATTCTTAACATACACACTATTGAAACTTTATTTTTTAACGTGTTAACTATTGAAACTTTATTTTTAACCTGTAAACGGTTGAAACTTTGTTTTAATTCTAACATACAAGCAGATAAAATTTATTCTTAACTTGTAAACTGGCGAAACTTCATTTTATTTCTAACATATAAACAGATAGAACTTTATTCTTAACGTACACAATGTTGAAACTTTATTTTTAACGCACAAAGCGCTTAAACTTTATTTCCATCATACACACTATTGAAACTTTATTTTAATCTGAAACTTTATTTTTAACTTGTTAACGGTTGAAACTTTGTTTTATGTCTAACATACAAACAGATAAAACTCTATTATTAACTTGTAAACTGATGAAACTTCATTTTATTTCTAACATAGAAGCAGATAGAACTTTAATCTTAACATACACACTATTGAAACTTTATTTTATTTTTAACATACAAACAGCTAAAACTTTATTTTATGTCTAACATACAAACAGATACAACTTTATTATTACTTGTAAACTGATGAAACTTCATTTTATTTCTAACATAGAAGCAGATAGAACTTTATTCTTAACATACACACTATTGAAACTTTATTTTTAACTTGTATACGGTTGAAACCGGTTTTTTAATTCTAACATACAAACAGATAAAACTTTATTCTTAACATACACACTATTGAAACTTTATTTCTAACGTACACACTATTGAAACTTCATTTTTAACTTGTAAACTGGTGAAACTTTATTTCATTTCTGACATACAAGCAGATAAAACTTTATTCTTAACTTGTAAACTGGTGAACCTTCATTTTTATTTCTAACATATAAACAGATAGAACTTTATTCTTAACATATACACTATTGAAACTTCATTTTTAACTTGTAAACGGTTGAAACTTTGTTTTAATTCTAACATACAAGCAGATAAAATTTATTCTTAACTTGTAAACTGGCGAAACTTCATTTTATTTCTAACATAGAAACAGATAAAACTTTATTCTTAACATACGCACTATTGAAACATTAGTTTTAACTTGCAAACTATTGAAACTTTATTTTTAACTTGTTAACGGTTGAAACTTTGTTTTATTTCTAACATACAAACAGATAAAACTTTATTCTTAACTTGTAAACTGATGAACCTTCATTTTATTTCTAACATAGAAACAGATAGAACTTTATTCTTAACATACACACTATTGAAACTTTATTTTTAACGTGTTAACTATTGAAACTTTATTTTTAACCTGTAAACGGTTGAAACTTTGTTTTAATTCTAACATACAAGCAGATAAAATTTATTCTTAACTTGTAAACTGGCGAAACTTCATTTTATTTCTAACATATAAACAGATAAAACTTTATTCTTAACATACGCACTATTGAAACATTAGTTTTAACTTGTAAACTATTGAAACTTTATTTTTAACTTGTTAACCGTTGAAACTTTGTTTTATTTCTAACATACAAACAGATAAAACTTTATTCTTAACTTGTAAACTGATGAAACTTCATTTTATTTTTAACATACAAACAGATAGAACTTTATTCTTAACATACACACTATTGAATTTTTATTTTTAACGTGTAAACTATTGAAACTATATCTTTCATTTACAAATAATAGAACGCTTAGTCTAAATTGCAAACTAGTAAATCTTATTCGTCACCAAATCTATGCAGCAATGTAGGACCTGCACCTAGATCTCGATGTGTCATTACTTTCATTACTTTATTAAGGACACGTGGTAAAATTGAAATGATAAGACCACCCCTCTGACGTCGTCTTCGTCTTCGTCTTCGTCTAGTACGATATGGCATTGTCATAATAACATTCCATTCACTGTTACTTAGCGCTTTCGCTTAATACGTCTAATGGCTTTCCTTGCTATATGTCGTGAAACACCCTTTGTAATAGTTCCTGCAAAATGTTTACCAAGCATTCCCGCTAGAGGTAAAAGAATACCCCCTCTCTGACGTCTTCGTCTTCGTCTATAACATGGCATGATTCATACAATCTGCTATGTATATGATTACTTAAACTTCTACATCCCATACCCTTTCATTCAAAAGAATCAAGGCTTACCATGTAAGTTTATTGAAGAAGCACACACGAGAAAGTAAATCATGAGAAAGTAAATCATGAGAAAACACTGTTCATATCAATGACATGCACCAACGCTTCATCCACCAAATCCACCTCACGTCGTATATTTGATTCTGATGAAATGCGTCCATGAAACTGTCGATGCGGCAATTGTGGGATAAGCATACGTAATCCCAATGGGACCACCGGAGATCCTGCCCTCGAGTTAGGTGGATTATTCTCCTTCTCCTTCTCCTTTTCGTACGTCACCCACTCTTCATCCGTCATTTCACTAAAATTCGTCCGACTGGAAGATGGTGAATTTAAAAATCTGTCCAACTGTGTAATGTCTGGTGAAAACCTTGGAGGAAGATTGTCCATCGGGGTAGGCGTCACCAACTCTGGAAGTCCTTCATCAGTCAATTCACTCAAATCGGGCCACGATCCCCATCCAGACGGAAGATCAGTTGGCCAGTCTTCCTCGTCGCTCTCTGGCACTAACACTTCGGGAATGCGAATCCGTAAAGGTTGGATCATCGTTACGTCGGGCATGTTCACTAGCTCAAGTCAAAATATGAAGTAAATGATTTCAAAAGTCATTTATATACAGTTTTTAGTGGATCGGGTCCTCTAAAAGGTATCAGGTCCTCTAAAAGGTATCGGGTCCTCTATCGGGTCCCTTCCACAATCCATCTCTCCAATAATTTGATTGTCGTTGATGACTCACTATCGTCGCTTTCAGCACAAAGTCGCATGTGTCCTCACACTCTCTGATCTTCTCTGGATTCTTCGATTTATAGGCTCTCCTCTTATATCTTTCAATCATTTGTTTGATGGTCTTCATCTCCTCACGCTGCCTTACTCTCAACTCTTCTCTTGTTTCTACCATGATTATGATTGTGACACTCATTTCATCCACTCTTATATACATCTCTCAAAGGACCCGATCCCTTCATGGGTCCCCTTCAGGGGACCCTGAAATCACCTCGTTTGTCCACCCGTCCATTCAATGTCAGTCAATGTATCAGTATGAAGAATCTGAACCCACACCTTCTTCTCAATATCCAAACGAAATCGTCGTGTCAATTTCGGTCGTTTATACACTTCTGGAGTATGTTGATATACTATATACATAGCCCGTGCCAAACCTCCTCCATCTTCACGCTTTCTACCTGGAGAACGTCGAATACATGTTTCTGTAGGATTCCATGATATAACTACATCTCCTTCATACATTGGAATGTAATCACGTTCAAAATAAAGACAGTCTTTCGGTTTCTCCACCGTTGTTGTAATTGGATGCTGATATGTCGGTGTTACTTCAAAATAGAATGTGTCAATATACGTTGGAATTATTTCATTTTCCAATTCTATCTTACGGCGTGATATCACTACACAGTTCTTCGTCTCTGAAATTATCTTGTCTCCATGAAATAATGGAATGGTACGGTGATATTGCCAAAATTTACCTTTCCAATGACGTATTGGATAACGTACCTCACACTCTGGAACCTCACACTCTGGAACCTCACTCATGATGATTATATTCCCATCTATTTTCACTTAACTTATTTATACCCATATCCATCTTCTTCTAATACCATCCTATTCATTATAGTATAACTCAAAGGAAAATGATCACATGTATGAAGTATGTTTATTCAATAAAAGTTCATTCAATATATACATAAAAGTTCATTGAAATACAAATTCTCCACTTATTTCACTAAAGGACTTATAATCACCTCTCTCTTCATCAATGTCTCTGTACCATCCGTTGGGAATGACACGAATCCATGCTTCACCATCTAGACGGAATCGTTGCGTCTCATACGGTGGGTCCATGAGTGGCTTTGAATGATGTTCAACTTCCACATACGCCCCCATCCACCTTCCATCATCCACCCATCCTGGTGCACGACGTATCATCATTCTTGTAGGGGAGTACCCCAGAATTACATCCCCTTCGTACATAGGCACATCTCGTTCCATGTATAGTGGCTTCTCCGGTGGGTCATTCGTACTTGAATGTATACGATATACAGGTGATTTAGTAAAATAAAAAGTGTCAATCGTAGTTGGAAATATGTGAGTCTCTGTCTGTACCACAGCCCGCTTGACCACCACACATGATATCTTATCTGATAGGATCACATCCCCAGCGAAAAGGGGAATATCTCGATACACCATTGCAGGTACTCGATCCCGAAGCAATGGGAAGAAAATAGATGCTGACGTTGATGCTGACGTTGATGCTGACGTTGTAGATATCGTTACTTCACCGGCTACTGCCATATTGTATCTGAGTAGTCTTCTTCAACGGTATAATTCATCTACATTCAAACTCCTTCTTATATATTCTCTAAAGGGGCCCGACCCTTAGTAACGGGTCCCTTAGTTACGGGACCCGTTTGTAAATCTAAAAACATTTCATATGGACGATGATGGTAGATAAAATAGTGTCAAATAAATTAAGATAGCTTACACTTCTGATACAGGGATAGCAATCGACTGCGATCCATGTGTAAAGAGCTTGTTAGACTATGGATGGGCTTAAGTGGATGATTTAACCATGTATACTTTTTCATTTGGAAATAGTAGCACGCTTAGTCTAACTTGTAAATCTAAAAACATTTCATATGGACGATGATGGTAGATAAAATAGTGTCAAATAAATTAAGATAGCTTACACTTCTGATACAGGGATAGCAATCGACTGCGATCCATGTGTAAAGAGCTTGTTAGACTACGGAAGAGAGAAGTGTGTTATGTTGCGTGTGGCGCGTGAGTGTCCTCCCATTTCATTCCATTCATCAATTCGTCTCATTGATAGAGACAGGTAGAACTCATGGTTCTCATAACGTATGCAATGGAAAGTTTTAGGCAACCTTCGACAGTTGGCTAAATGTCGCCCTGGCGCGAATGCATACTACGTTGAGACAGAGGCAATCACTTGCAAACATGACGCAGAGAGGTTTAACAAGATTGACCATTGCCGAATGTCCCTTGCGGTATGCATAGCTACGGGTTTCACCGCCGCCCTTTACAGGAACGCCCGTCGAAAGGAAGTATTACACCGAACTTCATTTGCAACGTTCAAGTTGACTGATAGCAGATTCAACTTAATGATAGTATTCGCCAGTCCGAAGACTGCCCAGGGCAAACCGCGAGGAGGTTCTATCATGTCTTGCCCCATGGTGGCCCTTAAGAGAGCCGATGGTTCGTTCTCGGTGTCAATGGTGTCAATTAAGT
The DNA here is from genome assembly GCA_907163375.1 of Prostheceraeus crozeri. Taxonomy (NCBI): domain Eukaryota; kingdom Metazoa; phylum Platyhelminthes; order Polycladida; family Euryleptidae; genus Prostheceraeus; species Prostheceraeus crozeri. The sequence goes on along the minus strand of CAJQUW010002353.1, from coordinate 24,355 downwards.
TGACTATTGGCTTGAATAGTCAATGGGTATGACAGCTAGGTTGTCATAGACCCTATACCGCCGAGGTCGTACTGGTGCATCTGGCACCTTTCGGATGCGGGTGGTTTTAGGAGTCCACACCCCATCCGTCCAAATGATCTTCTTGATCTTCCCCTTCTTCTCATCCTCTTCATCCCACTCGTCGAGGATGATGAAGTTGGGAATGCCGTTGTCTTCATCGGTGAAGACGGGAATGTTGTCGGCAGATGTCGCTTCCATCGTGACTTCAAATTGAATGAGAAGCGCTACAATCTTCTGGCTTATATAGGGTTTTCAACAATGAATTGCTCAACAGCGAATCAGAATGCTTCAGGGATAGCAATCGACTGCATAATGTTCAAGTTGACTGATAGCAGATTCAACTTAATGATAGTATTCGCCAGTCCGAAGACTGCCCAGAGCAAACCGCGAGGAGGTTCTATCATGTCTTGCCCCATGGTGGCCCTTAAGAGAGCCGATGGTTCGTTCTCGGGAGTCGTCATCCTACAGCCTACCAATTCTGCTGAGAGAGTCAAAGACTCTCTCTTTGGTAGCACTGTCGACTTCCACACTAACTGGCATGTGAGTATAGAGTGGAATGTAGCGCCATTCCGTTGGATTGACAGCAGTTGCTGTCATCGGATTGCCAATCCGAGCAAGATTATTAAAAACTCTGTCTTGCTCCTCTAGCCTGACGAACTCCTCAAATAAATTTCGCGGCCTTAACTGCGGTCCGCGAGGAGAGCTGACTTGACTGTTCGGCGTCTGCATGATTGAAATGAAATGAAATGAGAGGCAGTGGTTTATATACCCCTCTAATGCGACGCAACGTTCAAGTTGACTGATAGCAGATTCAACTTAATGATAGTATTCGCCAGTCCGAAGACTGCCCAGGGCAAACCGCGTGGAGGTTCTATCATGTCTTGCCCCTAGGTGGCCCTTAAGAGAGCCGATGGTTCGTTCTCGGGAGTAAATTGATGGGGTGGTGAAGGCGGGCAAAGATCTGCAATGAAAATGATATGTATTAGAATAGGATATACTATCTTATTTGCTTTTCACTTACCAAGTTAGTCATCCTTAGGCAGTCTCGCGGGCTTCCTGATTGAAAATTTGTGGAGATGGCCGCGCATTCTCAGGCTGGCATGCAGACACTTCTTGCTCGGATGACCGTTGTAACATAGGATGGACTTGTCGAGGCTTTTATTTACTAATACTTCGCCGGCCAAATGATTGTCCCGAATAGGGATGTGGAATTCAAACAAGCGATCCTCATTCACACGCTCCCACTCATCCCTCATGCGCTCCAACTTCTCATACGCCTGCCTCTCATCACCCCGCCGAGCCACAGTCCTCTCCAACTCAACATTCTTCGCTCTCAACACACTCATCTCCTTCATCATCGCCTCAAACTTCGCCTCTGCATCTCTCATTCTTCTCTCCGCAGCACTCGCCCTCTTCTCACACGCATCATTCTTCTCTTCCAACTCTCGCGTCTTATTCTTCAAATCAGTCACACAACGCCTCATTCTAATGTTTTCATCCGCCACCTCCTTCGACTTCAAATCCTTCTTTTTCAACTCATCCAACTCCTTCACAACTTCATCCTTCACTTTCTTCAAACTCTCAAACTTATTCACTAACAACTCATGCGCCATCTGCTGCGAAACATGTCTCTTCTCTTCATCCTTCAACCACCTCGCCGACTGCACACGAATCCCACCACTCTTCACTTTTGGGGAAGATGAGCTCTTCGGGGGGTCGGTGATGACGATGTCGGACACCTCCGATGACGAAGAGCTCAACTTCCTCACACGCTTCCTCACACGCTCCCTATCTAAATCCACATCATCCTCATCATCACTCTCAAGCACTCTCTTCCGCTGCTCAATCTCACCCTCCAACGACGCAACCGCTCTCGCCAACTCATCATTCTCAACAACATTCTCAACAACATTCTCAACAACATTCTCAACAACATTCGCAACATTCGCCAACATTCGCTCCCTCTCTTCCACAATCAACTGTGTAAATCTCAAATCAGTCACTAAACCACCACTACAGTCAGCATGCACTCTGTAGAAACGCGCCTCATCCTCATCACCCTTCAGCACTCTACACTTCACGCACGCAACCCTATTCAAGACAATCATGTGGCCGGTGCCCGCCTTCTTGACGTGAGCCTTGGCGTCCGCACTGCGATTTATACGACCGCACACACACATTTTGATATGATACTTTCGATTTTTGTCGTTGGCCATGCCTGATTTATCGTTAGCTGTAAGATAATGAAATTTGTATAAGTTTGGAATCATGTAGTACAGTCATATTCCTAAAGAGTGTAGTGAGTGGCACTCGATCCCGTCGACAGCCCGAAGGCCTTGTACCGATCACTAGGGAAGTGAGAGATCTTCCCCGATACCCGCTCTTTACAGCTGAAGACATCATTGTCACTGCCCCGAAGTGGTAACAGGAACGCCGAGTCAAAGGTAGTGATCAGTAGCTGGGATCTAACCCCTCAAAGCTGCCTTAGACTTAGTTAAATTTCAAATCTGATAGCAGATTTGAACTCAGGATACTTGAAAACCTTAGTCTATATGTTAAAACTTTGAAAAAAGTGAAAATTAAGAATTTTTAAAAAATTCCGCATTTTACTACTCATACTACTTTTAAAGAATTTTATCAGTAGTAAAGACACTATCAAACTCTATCATACAAACTTTGAAGTAGCAAGATAGCTTGCCTACTTCAAAAGATAGAGTCCTTTGCAACCCGATATCGGGAGCTCAGAGCGACGACCGTCGCTTACCTCGTCTTTCGATGAAGTGATCAGACTTGCGTTGTCGGGGGTTTATATATGCTCGGAAGAAAACTTAAAATGGCTCTATCTCCGAAAGTATTCATCGTAGCGACATGCGGTTTGTTGCAAACGATTTGTCTCATCATTCTTTACAATATGACACCTCAACCATTCTCATATGACCACGGGAAGTTGGTCCGTCAGCACATGTGCATGTAACATGCCACAAGTGAAAAAATTCCTAAGTGTGGGAGCTCCAGTGTGGTGAAAATTTTGAAAAATTTAAAACTTCCGAATTTTGACCTGGGACCTTTACCGAAGTTTGTTTCAAGAAATTTTGTCCGAACGAGGGGGGGGGGGACGTCAGCGAAATTTGATGAAAAATGTTTTGGTGACGGTCCCAGGTCGAAATTCCACACTTTGGAAAATTTTCAAAATTTTACCCATACAAAGTCACTCTGACACTTAGGATTTTTTCAGGTAAGCGAGCTCCGACCTAAAATCTTGTAACCGCTCTAACTTTTGAACGAAGACAGATAGGAACAAGCCGATTGTTTCACTGAATTTGTCTCACTCTTAGCTTTCAAACGAGCTATCGCACGACAAAATCCGTCCACTAGAAGCCAAAATCGAAGCAAGCTGTCCAGAGGGGGGGGGGGAGGTCAGTGAAATTTGATGAAAAATGTTTTGGTGACGGTCCCAGGTCGAAATTCCACACTTTGGAAAATTTTCAAATTTTTACCCATACAAAGTCACTCTGACACTTAGGATTTTTCAGGTGAGCGAGCTCCGACCTAAAATCTTGTAACCGCTCTAACTTGTGAACGGCTGGTCCGATTGACTCGCAACAAAAAATGTTGTCGAGCAGTTTTTTCTCCTCTTTCAAACGAGTAGCTGTAAGACAAAATCCGTCCACTAGAACCAAAGTTAGAAGATTGTTGTCGGGGGGGGGGGGTCAGCGAAATTTGATGAAAAATGTTTTGGTGACGGTCCCAGGTCGAAATTCCACACTTTGGAAAATTTTCAAAATTTTACCCATACAAAGTCACTCTGACACTTAGGATTTTTTCAGGTAAGCGAGCTCCGACCTAAAATCTTGTAACCGCTCTAACTTTTGAACGAAGACAGATAGGAACAAGCCGATTGTTTCACTGAATTTGTCTCACTCTTAGCTTTCAAACGAGCTATCGCACGACAAAATCCGTCCACTAGAAGCCAAAATCGAAGCAAGCTGTCCAGAGGGGGGGGGGAGGTCAGTGAAATTTGATGAAAAATGTTTTGGTGACGGTCCCAGGTCGAAATTCCACACTTTGGAAAATTTTCAAATTTTTACCCATACAAAGTCACTCTGACACTTAGGATTTTTCAGGTGAGCGAGCTCCGACCTAAAATCTTGTAACCGCTCTAACTTGTGAACGGCTGGTCCGATTGACTCGCAACAAAAAATGTTGTCGAGCAGTTTTTTCTCCTCTTTCAAACGAGTAGCTGTAAGACAAAATCCGTCCACTAGAACCAAAGTTAGAAGATTGTTGTCGGGGGGGGGGGGGGGTCAGCGAAATTTGATGAAAAATGTTTTGGTGACGGTCCCAGGTCGAAATTCCACACTTTGGAAAATTTTCAAATTTTACCCATACAAAGCCACTCTGACACTTAGGATTTTTTCAGGTAAGCGAGCTCCGACCTAAAATCTTGTAACCGCTCTAACTTTTGAACGAAGACAGATAGGAACAAGCCGATTGTTTCACTGAATTTGTCTCACTCTTAGCTTTCAAACGAGCTATCGCACGACAAAATCCGTCCACTAGAAGCCAAAATCGAAGCAAGCTGTCCAGAGGGGGGGGGGGACGTCAGCCGAAAATTTTTTCTCTCCGATTTCGCTGGAAACATCCTTCCTAACCCAAAATTTCACGTAGATTCCGAATCTGGACTCCGTTTTCTCATCCGATGCTTCGTTTGGGCGCTACACACCAAAACGTCCCACATTCTATGTCAAAATTTTGAAGAAACAGTTTTTATCGCCGATTGCCTTGAAACTCACCCTACCGATGCAGAATTTCACGCTGAATCCGAATCTGACCTCCGTTTTCTCATCCGACCACTCCTTCCACTCGAAACAACCCATTTTACAACCCAACATTCAGCAGATTGCACCAAAAACATCACACACTATAGCCTCAAGACTAATCCTGGCGGTCGCCCACGTCAACCTAGACGGTCGCCCACGTCAACCTAGACGGTCGCCCACGTCCACCAGGCGGTCGGACCCACTCACCCGAGTCTCACACTCTGTCGGTCGAGGGGGGGGGACGTCAGCGACCTCTCGCGATGGCGGCCAACCTGGCCGGCACATCACGACACTGTCGTTCCAGAGGGGGGGGGGGACGTCAGCGACCTCTCGCGATGGCGGCCAACCTGGCCGGCACATCACGACACTGTCGTTCCAGAGGGGGGGGGACTCAGCCCACGACGGCGGCCATCTTGCGCTATCCAGAAGTGGAGTTTTACTTACTACTAAAAAGATTGGAACGTTGTATCCGGTGTATCAATATTAGGCAGGTCTGTCATATTTCGGACAATATTTCTGGCAGTTTTCTTTTTCTCTTTTCCTTTCTCTCCATGATGCTATCTGTCATTTCGTCCTCTAATTCTGCTTGTAGCTTTTCTGCATGACTCCATATCTTACTAGCTTCGTCATTGCAGCACATTTCTTTTAATCGTTGCTTCGCAAGGTTGATGACGAAATTCGCTTCTTGAGCACTAACATCAGATCTTTGAGTAGTCCTGGAAATATTCTCCATTATACAGATCACGTCGTATGAGCACTTAATGCCAGCGATCAAAAAAGTGTTCCTCAATTGATTCACTATTCCTTTCGACTTTTCGCGAGTCTCCCAACTGTATGACATTACCTATTTTGTAAATGTGACCGCAGACTTGCCCATGCCTTGTGAAAAGTAAGCATTGTTTCTATTTGCCCATCCTCTATATAAATTGCACAATGGCAAATTGTACCTGTCAAAATGCAAGACACAGTAGAATAACTTGGCCGCCGCGCAAAAAGGCAACATAGAAACACGTGCCCACCTTGTACTCGTAAAAAAGGCAACATATGTACATTAATAACTTATGCCGACCATGTAAAAAGGCAAAATAGATCAATTTGCTCATCCTACAAAACGGCAATCATGTTGATCAACTTGCCCACTCTGTCAAACAAAAGGCGACACATAACTTGCCCATCCTGTCTAAAGGAAACGTCCTAATTGAAGTCACTTACAGCGTACTTGAAAAAAGGGCAATATACGAGCGTAATATAGGTAGTGATGAAAATTTTCCGTGGAAAATTATGGAAAAAATGGAAAAAATTGGAAAATTATGGAAATTTTGGAAAATTTTGAAAGCTTTGATTTTTTTGATAGGCCTTATAATTTGAGCGCTTCCACTGCCGAGGCAGCTATACGTACCAATAAATTGGGTCTAAAACTCTTAATTTCATCATCATTTTGAATAAGGTGATCGTAGCAACACGAGTTCCGTCCGCGGATTTTTGAACATTCCTTTGTCACCGCAGTGGCTTGTACTATAAATTGTTAGCATTTTTAATTATCACACAGACACCGTTTGGGATAACGTGATCTTGCTTTACAATCGGCATAATTTCATGCAATGTGAAAGATCTGCAGCAAAAATAATATACTTCATTTTGGAGTTTGCTTATTAGCTTGAAAGTTTAGCTTTATTATGCAGCGTTGATCAGTGATACGAAGTCTTCAGTGTTGATGAACAAGTGAAGTATAAGCACACTGTCCACGCAGCATTCATGAGTGACCATATTGGAAGACACAAAGACCGCAAACTCGTGAGATATTTGGTCACTAAAGATATCTGTGATGAGCAAAAGAATATCTATGATAGCCTCTAACTTCTGGTCTATTTTCCGACATCTTCGCTGAGGATACACATCCTCCATTTCTGTTCATCGTTCCAATTCGATTTCAGATCAGCCCAAATGAATTTCAGATATGATCCACATGAATTGCAGATCTCCAGTTGAATTTAAGATCTTTTCAAAGTTGAGCTTCTGACAGATATATGAAATTCAGCTAGAGAAATCTGAAATTCATCCAATGTCTGAAATTCATTTGGAAGGACCTTAAATATACATGGAAAAGGTGCAGTTGGTTACAAAAGTTACATACAGGGATGATAGAGAAGTTTCCGGTCTTTGAATATTACATAGTCTTTTCAAACGACTATAATAAGTCTCCAAAACAAAGGCAAAAACGTCAATCACCAAAAAATAAATTTCAAAATTTTCTTGAAAATTTTCCATTTGCATCACTAAATATAGGTAATTAAACAAATTTGCCCATCCCGTGAAAAGGCAATTTGCCCCTCCTGCAAAAAGGCAGCATTGCCCACCCTACCCACCCTGTGAAAAGGGCAGCATGGGCTTTGCCCACCCTGCCCACCCCGTGCCGGCATGCTTGCTCGATAGTCGACACTTTATATTAACTTTTTCTGCAAATCGTTGTGATTTTTTGAATAAAACCTCAGCGAAGCTGCAAGAACCACTTTATTCGATGACATTTTCAAAATGAATGGAATTGTACTACCTACTGGCCTCTTTGTCGCAAGTTGCAATGTAAACCCAACAAGCCAGTCACTAGACCGATCAATCCAGTGATGTGCGCGCGGTGTAACATGAGGGCGAAGAATTTCACTGGACTCCAGTCACTAGCCTAATGTAAATGAGGCTTAAGTCCACACGATTGTCGGTTGCAAACCAGGGCACGTTTTCTTCGGTCTTGTAATTGTCCTTAAATCTTAGTTAGGTTTGAGTTGCCCACAGTGTAAGTAAGCGGCCGGCACCAGAGCTGGAAAAATTCCACTGAAGTTTTTTAATTTCAATTCCAATTCCAATTCCAGAGCAGAAATTTCAATTCCAACTCCAATTCCAATTCCAGTCGAAACAGTTCAGTTCAATTCCAATTCCAATTCCATTATAAGATTCAATTCCGATAACTTCATGTCGCGTATAGTGTATTATGCTAATGTATCTAACGTTTGTTCGCTTCAATCGAATCCATGTGCCCTTATCCTATCCTCGTTGTTCCTGTGTGCCGTTCCCTGCGTCGTTCCTATGTGCGCTCTCATGCTCATAGTTCATATTTCTTGTGTACATGTATATGTGTAACCGGTCTGCCTACGCCATTTTCGTTTCGTAAACGAGATATTCAATATCTCGTGAAAAAAAGAAAGAAAAGAAAATTAACGGTCAGCAAAGAATCAAACACAGAAAGAGATATGAGATGCGAATAAATCGATTACTGATAACTGATGGAAGAAAGAAATTCAATGTGCGAATAGCGTGATTGTTGATGACAGAAAAAACGACGATAAAAATGATATCATGAAAACTGATTAATGGTCCATGTTAAAAAAGGAGATTAAAAATTCCGTGATAAGAGCGAAATGATGTCGGGTCGAAAGCTAGCGGGCAGAGATTAAAGGAAACTCTTTCAATTTTCAAAAGAAGGAGGATTTATCGTCAAGTCTCAAAAATTGGTATATATTAGAAACGATGAGAAATTGACACAGCAACAACTACCAACAACATCACAAACGACATCCTCAGCAGCTGTTAGAAGAACTCCGGGCTCTCGCGATTTAACTGAACTACAGAAATAACAACAGCAACTGCCCGCCATCAGCGAACAACAACACAGCAGCGTATACTGCAACACATAAGCGAGCGCAATTGAAGATTGACGGTATAAATGACACTGATATTTATGATATTATTTTGGTATAAATGAGTCCGATCGAATTGAAGTGAATTTCAACATTAAGAAGAGAACTGCAAGTTTAAAGTTCTTTTTTATCGTTGCGTATCGCATCTATAGATTCTAAAAAAATAGTATTGTTAATTGTTGTGATTAGACGTTACGATTTCAATTTTTGTACAAATAGATTTATCACAGGTCTATCGAAAAAGTAGAATTGAGGTTTATCAGGGTCAATTCCAATTCCAATTCCAACGAAAAATAGAATTAATTCCGGATCGGAATTAATTCCAATTCCGACTTTTCCAACTCTGGCCGGCACCGTTAACTGTACACCGTCAAAAACAGATAGGTTTCACAGAAAATATCTGCAAATATCTGTTAAAGATGATGACGTAGCAGTTAGAATCCGCCAGTATCAGCGTCTGTTTTAACGAATATTTTCAGTTCAAGCTGTAAAACAAACAGTGACGCATAGAGTAGGGATATACAGGGTGTTAGCGATCTCTTTGCCGATTTTTATTGAAGTGTAATTCTATGAAAAAGGCATAGCATTTCAGTGCATCATTTTATCAATGATATTTAACAAAGATATTTCAACAATATAAATGCAAAGAAGCACATACTTATAATAAATGTTCAATATGTCCACCTGATTGTTCAACACAAACACCACATCGATGGAAAAATGACTGAACAGCCCTTTCGATAACGTCGACATCGATTTCATTCAACAATTCTGTCAATCTTTGCTCTAATTCTTGTAAACTTATAGGAACTGAACGTTGATAGAGTCTGTTACAGATGTCACCCCAAAGCCAGAAATCGAGAATAGACAACTCTGGACTCCTTGGGGGCCATGGAAATGTGCTACCCCGACCAATCCATCGATTAGGGAGTTCTTTATCGAGAAGAGTCCTTACTTCACGAGAGAAGTGGGCTGGGGCGCCATCTTGTTGGTGTGCAAGTTTCCTGTTTCTTCTATTTTTCAAAATGGGAATGACATCAGAAGCGATAATTTCCTTGTACTTTTCACTGTTCATAGTAGAATGTAACACACGAAAATGAATTCCAATGTGAGGAGATACCATAGCCCAACACAAGATGGCTGCTGACTTCATAGGCTTTTCAGCTATGACATGTGGATTTTCTTTGGCATAAATAAAAGAATTGTGTGAGTTCAGGGAACCATTTAGATGAAATGATGCTTCATCACTAAACACAATATTGGAAATGAAATTGTGATCATGATCCTGTTCAGCTAGCACTTTTTCGCAGAATTGAAGCCGCTTTGGTCTATCATCCCGTTGCAATTCTTGCACACGCGTAAACTTCCAATGTTTGATACCTTCTTCCTTCAAAACTTTATTCACTGAGAAAACAGAAACTCTTGCGACCTGACCGACTGTTCTCTGTGAAGACGTTGGATTTTCTGTATGTGTATCAATTATTTCTTGACGCTTCTCTTCTGAAAGTATTCGGTGGCTATGGTCGCCAATTGGTGGTCTTGGTAGAACAGAGAGTGTTTCAATAAACCTTGTTTTCCAATGGCGCAGAGTTCGTGCTGGTGGAGCTTCTTTTGTGAATTTATTGTAAAATTGCCGACGAGCTTCTTCGCAATTAAAAGCAATACATAATGAAACATCAGTAGCAATTTCTTCGTTGCTGAAGTCGCGATACTCCATGTTCTTCACAGAATCAATTTAATATTGTATGCATGTCAGCAGAAGGGGCTTTTATTGATTTCTTACTCATAAGTTTTAGTCACTAAATTTCGACCAATAGGGAGACATGAGAAAAGGGAGTTAGAGAAATAATTACTATACAAGATTAAAGTAGCACAACAAAATTGAAAAGTTGTTTTCAGAAAAAAAACACATCGTGAGAATATATAACAAAATCGGCAAAGAGATCACCCGCCGCGGTCTCGGCCATAGAGTAGGGATATATAGGTAGAGTGCCGACTCAAAAAAGTATCTGTATACAGTGAAAATTTCTAAATCAAAAGATTCAGTTTTTTGCGGAGATTACGTTCCCGTGGTCCAAAAAAATATTTGAGCAGTTTTGAAAAAGTCATAATTTTGACAATTTATATACTACCGAGATGATGCACCCTTGCAAGTAATATAAAACAAGTTGGATATTAAAACGAATGAATATTTGCTAATAATCACCCTAATTAAGTGGAAATTAAGCTAGTATGCGTGGGAAATTCATGAGCAGCAGTAAAATGGAAGTCTTTATGAAAAAGTCGAGATCTTATTTTGCTTTCTTGGCTGAAATTTCAAGATTCATTATTTTATGAGCCACTAAATTCATATTTCATTTCTTGAATCTGAATAGTGATGTGCACCTATTTACATCTTTCAAAGTTGATTGAAATCATTGTCCTTGATCCTGATATTTTGTTCTATCAGTGACAGGTTGCCTGTGATATGATGACGCTTAAGAAGATTCTCTTGAGGTCTTAAAGCAATAGCAGGTCATCGAGTTGCTAATTTAACAAACATCAAATCTCCAAGGCTGTCATAACGTGGACGATCTGTAAGATAACATCATTTCCTTCTGCAGTACCATCATCAGTCAATTCCGTTGTAATTTCTGCAAAGCTGCAAAAAATTTGCACATCTCACATTTGGTGACAATACCACCTGTATCCCCCACGAATTCATTCAAGAAAATTTAAGATGTATACACATTGGGGATTTAATACATGTGGAGTTACTACTCTACCTAATATGCTTACTGTATGCATTGACGCTAATTTTAGCTGTTAATTAGCTGTTCACAGTGTAGGGGTTGCAAGCCGGGAATGAAAACATCGGGACTGAGTCTGCCCGGCACTAGAACGACGTCATACTTCAGGACTTGAGTTTCCAAACTTTTCTGGATATTGAACAGGGGTGGCGCCAGGTCCTTCCCCGCAGGGGGGGGGAAATTGAGTTGATGGACATAGAAGCTGCAAGGCTTAAACTAATGAATTAGGAAAGGTGTTATCAACAGTTATCACACTCTCACTCTCAAGTCGAAGAATATCGAAAAGTCATTCATTGTAAAAATTTAGCAAATTCACAGCCAATATGACAAGAAAATAGAAACGCAAGGTAAATTTGAAAAGTTCCTTTCTTCAGCTGTTCATATTTGTTAATTCTCCGGATGGTCTACGAAAATTCAGCTGACAAGAAACAGAGATAACAGACTGATCATCTATTAAATTTGACATGGAATTTCATAAGTTTGAACACTTCGCACGTGTCAGCAATTACCCTGCGCTACGCGCTGATAATTCAAAACCAATACATCAAGTATACAAGATAAAGAGTCAGCGGAAACTTGTCATCATCGACTGATAGACGCATCTCGATTCCAGCATTAAACCAATATGCAAGGTGAAATTAAATGAAATTGAAAATCACCCCTGTGGCGCCAAAGCTCCAAAATTATACGAAACATAATGCAATTGTAAAACGTTTCCCCGACCAATTGTCCAACATCCCCGCCGGGAGGGAGGGGTGGCATGACTTCCCCGCCGGGGGGCTCTAGCCCCCCTGACCCACCCGTTGCGCCCCCCTGATACTGAATAATTGTTCACGAAACATAGAAACAGTGTAGATACAACGTGGAAAAGCAGCATTCTACTTATCACTGAAAAATTTGCAATAGCTTGGTACAGTTAATTTAGATACTATAATTGTAATATGATACGATTTTTTTATAATTTGTCATATACACCGTAAACCGTTAACTGACAATTGACAGACATTCATCCTACAAAATCTATTTAGTCGGTCATTGTTAGTTCTTGTAGGATAATTGCCACTGAACATCTACAATATCTGACAAAAAGCGACAAAATGAATAGCAATGAATTATAGCTTAAATTTAATCAAAAATGTAGGTAGTTAATTAAATTATGTTAAAATAAATCATGGTTTTGCCACACAATAACACGGATTGCCCAAAAGTCAAGCAATCACAAATCAAAAAAATCAATCAATGTTGAACAGTTTTTGTTTAGTTAATTTGCATACAAAGCATCTGTTTCGATGTCGGTGGAGAACCTACAAATTCGTCGGATATTGGAGGTGACAATCGTCGGTTGATTTTGTCAGTAAATTTGTAGGATATTTATCGGTCTACGGTTTACAGTGTACCGACTTAAGGAAAGAGTTAGATAACATTATGATTTCATGTAAAATAAAATAATATAAGAATAAATCATATTTTCGACGCGCCTTAGAAATACAAGTCAAACATTGTTGATTATCTCTTTGCTTACTTACTTCCTTTAAACACTTCGACTTCGCATAATTGCAGGGGCGATGTTGTGTTCTTCAGCAATGACACGTACCGTCCTCTGTGATTATTGCAATTCACACTCAAATCGGTGACTGATTTAGTAGACTCCAATATCTCTCCGCATAGATATTGATCTTTTAATCCTGTGGTCCATGTAGCTCTTCTAACTGTGCTTAAATATATTTTCACATATTGAAGACGTTCCTGACAACAGTCTCCACGGTTGTGAATTGCGATTTTGCTAATGTAATTTGCTTGTTGCAGATCAATGTTGAAAGAGCTTCTTTGTCCTTCTTGTGTATGACTACAGCTACCTTGTGTCATGTCTGAATTTGTATTGCCATCAACTGCCCCTGTGGGGAAATACGGCGTTAAAGTCGAACTTTGTATTGTCGGCTTTCCCAAGGCCAGATTCTGTCCAAATACAACACTCCTTTGATATACCACAGGTGACAAGAAAGTGCATACGATGTAAAAGCAAAGCATGCTGGTGGTTAGAGTAAAAAGATAAAACAGGACGATCCTATATAGCTGAAGCCTTATTAAGTGTCAATAGTCAATTACTTAATGACTTCAACAAATTAATGGAATTAGACATAAACAGGGAAGAAAGTAAAATGGGGATTAATGAAAAGCACGCCTGCTTCTGATCCATGTTTCAGCCATAGAATGTCGGTAGGCGTTTGATGGACCTCGAGAAGCTACTGCACAATGTGCCACACAGAATATTTAAATACAAAAAGTGATAAACCTTTCATTAACAAGATTAATTCCAATAAATAACATCAGCCTTAGAGACCCTTAACGAGTGTCTCAGGGGAGCGCCACAACAGTGCTGCCGCCGATGACAAAGTCAAAAGACTTTTCACGTAATGATTCTTATTCATTCCTACCTATGGTTGTATCCATTTAAAATGGAAATGAATTACTGAAACGCCATTGTATGCATTACAAGATTTACAAGGTTTTACAGTTGACCTTTGGTTCGTCGGCTTTTCCAGTGCAAGTTTATCTCTGAATCCAACAATCTTATGATATAATGCTGACGATAAGATAATGTAGTGCGATGTAAAATCAGATCATACTTGGGGTCAATACAAACAGACAAAGCAAGACGATCTTGTAAGGCTGAACATCTAGTGGAAAGCGAAAGTCAATCGCCTGATAGCTTCAAGAAGTAAAAGGAATGGTGTGTTGTTGGAGAGACAAGAAAATATGATGCAACGGAGACATGTCACGTACTCTCGGCAGACGTTTCAGTAATTACAACAAACAGACACTCATAAGCTGCTTAACTGTATACTACAAAAGTGTTTTAACAAAAATTAAGTGCCTGCTTTCTGTTAGCAAGATTGAATATCCAAAAATTAAAAGCACTGTCATACATGACGTGCCACGTTAAACGACGGTACTGAAAAATCAATACTTTTAAAGGCTTTCCTTGAAGTGTCGCCAGTGGTGAGCCGCAATGTTACAGCTGACGTTGTAGCATTTGAACTTTTCGCTAAAGAGGGGAAAATTGCTTCACTACCGTTCAATATAAATCGGTCCTCGTGGTCCAAAAAATTATTTGAACAGTCTTAAAAAAGTCAAAATTTGCCAATTTAAATACTACCGAGATGACTCCCCGTTATAAGTAGCATGAAACAAGTTGGATATCAAAACGAATGATTATTTGCTGATAAGCATCCCAATTAAGCGGAAATTAATCTGATTATTAAGGTAATTTCATGAGCCTCATTATAGTGGAAGTTTTCATGAGAAAGTCGCGATGTTATTCGTGCTTTCTTGGCTGGAATTTCAAGTTTTTAAGTCAATTTTCACCGGCATGACTTTATGATTCACTAAATTCATGCTTCATTTCTATGTAGAATCTGAATAGTGATGTGTATCCATTTAATCTCTCAAAGTTAAATGAAATCATTGTCTTTGAATCTGGATTTTGCCATGCTGGTGGCAGCTGTTGCCTGATCACGCTTAAGAAGATTCTCTTGAGGTTCAGCAGGAAAGCAGTAGCGCAGGTCATCGAGTTGCCAATTTAACAAACATTATCTCACCAAGGCTGTCATGACACGGACGATCTGTAAAATATCATCATTCCTTCTGCATTACTATCATGATCATTCAATTCCGTGGTAATTCCTTCAAAGCTGCAAAAATTTGCATATCTCACATTTGGTGACAATACCACCTGTACATCCACCTGCGAGAGAACAAAGAGATGCCTTTGCTAATTGCTTTTTCTGAACCTTCGTTCACCTTACATGGTGTCTGTGTACGTTAGCAGTGATGAGAAAAACGTTGAAGAAGTTTGAAGAAGAACTATTGAACTTATTTGAATAAAACTTAAACATTCGAACTCCTTGCATTGCAAAGATTCTGAACATGTATACCATACATGAGGATTTTTGATGAAAAAGTTAAGACATAACATTTTCAGTCAAAAGAGTCATTGATTTTGTGATACCTTCATGATACGTGTCCCTAATTTTTTATTAGTTCACCGATTTTGATGAACAGTATATGAAAAGAGAGCTGAGAAAATGCTCTTCCTTCCCGAACTTTAATAATTTTCATTTTCACGTTTTCTTATTGAAAAATTGCAATATGTAAATTGAGTGATTTTCATGTTTTGAGCACTGCTCAGCAAATACAGTAACGGATGCAATGCAAGTCCATCATAGCTCATTTTAAAGTTGAGAATGCAAGTTCCCGAATGATTTACGGTACGTTGATGTGCGACACCTTTGTAAGACATGTGAATCGATTGAATTTTAGCGACAGTTAAGTGGTCCCTTTTTATGATCAGCTCTGTAGTAAACGATGACTAATAGGAATGAGCAGTCTAATTCTGTGCTTTACGGAACACCCCATACATCCGTGGTTAAAGACATTCTATTCTTCTACGCGCGTACATACGCGCCCCACTAAGAGTCAGCAATCACGTGATCTGATGCTGTTTAAACATGGGAATGTTTATGAATAGGCGCGGGCGAGCGTTTATAGTTTGCGTGTCGTCTACGGTTGTCTGCGTTGCCATTAAGAATGTTCTGTCTTCCCTGAGCATGAAATTGAGGTCCTATCACATTGTTTAGCCTCTGATACATGCAGACACATGACATGCAAAGTCTATACACTGTGTAACAGGACTGCCGACAGTTGCTGCAGCAATGTTCCGCATAGCCACGGATGTTTAGGGTCATGTGTAATTACACGTGAATTACGCGTAATTGAGCGTGGCATGTCACCTAGTATAGTCCCATTGCTTCCAAGAACGCCACCCCAATCTCCGCTTGGAACGACAAAGCAATCACACTCAGCAACTGACGTTGAGACAATAAATCCTTTTGCTACGGTAGAGAAAATTGCTTCACTACCGGTCGATGCAAAAGTGCATACCAAATATACATTTTCTCTATGGTAAGGAAACCCCTTTCGCATTATGGCGCTATTATTCCGAAGGCATTCCTGGTCCAGCGCAGCGGAATGAAGGGGCACAATCACAGAAACAAATTCCTTTGTCTGAGTTGTCTGGTCTACAGATGACATTTTTTGGTACTTCTATACTCCCCCCACACATTTTCAAGTTTTGAAATGCATTAAATTTCGTCAAAGTTAGTCACACTGGATTTAGGATTTAGGACTTCATCTATCACTGAGTGACACTACAACACGACTGAAAAGTCTTACTTGAACCCTAGGATGAAGGATTAGTCCCGTTGATACTCACTTAGAATACAAGGTACAGTTGTGATCATGGACTTCGTGTGATTGTTGTAAATTGTTTAAAACAAACAAATGCGAGCGATTGTCTGATTCTGAGGCTGTGAATGTTCTACAAGTCAGATAAGAGGAATTTTACACTCTCAACGCTTTTGCGCCAATGAGACTGCCCTTAGGAGCAAGAGAAGATCATTGACGATGAATTGACATTCCCGGTTGTCAACAACAGAAATGTGGGGGGGTGGAAGAATGTAAGTACCTATCTTTTAATACTGATGGTCACGCTTAGAACTAGTTTCGAGGGACAGAAAGATCCATTTTCCATTGAACGTTATGCAATTTGAGCATTGATGTAGGAGTTAACAGAATAGTGGACTTCCCTAAATTTGCGGTGAAGCCTCAAAATTCTGACCGCCTGCGCGAGACGGGGGATAAGATGTCCCACGACCAGCGTGCAAATCATCACATTTTGGCAATTGATTAGATGGTTATCTAATTTGACTGACATTGATCTAAGAAAGAGTCTCTCTGAAGACACCTGGGATGTCACTTTAAGGCGTGAATGATACTTGTTTGCACATTAGATCAGATAATTATCAGAAACTCCAAAATTTTGCTTCAAGATTTTTTTTCATGATAACCAAAGATATTCTAAAATTAAGGAAGTCCTTTTGGCTTATTGGTA
This sequence comes from Prostheceraeus crozeri, assembly GCA_907163375.1. NCBI lineage: Eukaryota > Metazoa > Platyhelminthes > Polycladida > Euryleptidae > Prostheceraeus > Prostheceraeus crozeri. The sequence goes on along the minus strand of CAJQUW010002353.1, from coordinate 7,047 downwards.
TTACATTATGTCTCCCTTTAATTCAATTAGTCTTTTAAGGAGGTCATAAATGCAATGCCCCCACAGCATTACCACAATTATCATCATTAATTGTATAAAAAACGAAAGAACACATAAAAAGATACTTAAAATATATTCAAAGCATGTTTAGATTAGAATATGAATGATAAAAACTATTTTTGCCGCCTTTATCTTAATATATCTAATACAAATTCTGAACATGATATAGAGCTGAGATAATTGTGCGTCTACTTCATTCATAGCCTATTTAGTATATTGAATCATCTCTTCGATTATTTCAAATAATCCGATCAGTTGCTGATGCCATTGATTTTTTTGAGGGAGAGTGATGCAAAAGTTCTGAAGGCAGTGAACACGCAACAAAGCTTATTCGTCTGATTGACGAATTGTTTGACCGCCTAAACAGCAAAAATTCATGTTAAACTGGAATTAAGGCAGTGCTATCACAGACGAATTTTCATGAATGACCTGCTTTCTTTATTACGCCTCTGACTCATTTCGGAGCCTGTGTACATCTAACGATGTTTCAATCTTAGAAACCGGACGGAAAACGGGTGCAATTTTTCAATTTTTTACATACATATAAGACATCTCAAGATCACATAGAAATGATATTCAGTTAATTTTGTTAGAGGTGGGTTTAATAATAATCCTTCTGGATGCTAATTTAAGGTAGCCATCAAATCCATCTTGATAAACGGCATGATTCGGCTATCGAAAAACGCAAATGCCAGTTGAGTTTGTTTCACTGAGAAGATGTGCGTACATGATGGCCATTTCACCAAGTACAAGTAACATAAATTATCAATTCATCATGCCTTCGTAGCAAAAATTTTCATCTAAATGAGTGTCAAACAGTCCTTTCATTAACGGCAACACGTCCCCGGTATCGCGCTTGCCTATCTGGGAGAGAGGCTTCAACAGATAAGGGAAGTCCGCTATCTTGTTAACTCCTACATCAATGAATTTGAAGTCTGATTTCTGACGAACTAGATCATTGACAGCCAATTGAACGTTCACAGCCAGTACATTTAGATCGTGAGGAGTCAAGCAATGTGAACAATATTTCCATCTGACAAATTCATCATGTAGAGACATTGAGTCAAAGATAGGCACTTTCCACTTTAAAGATGTTCAGACTTCCACGTGAAAGCGGTCGATCGTGTGCTCCCTAATACGACTTAAAGTTATGCATTGCGCGCGCTTGACCAATCACGTAACCCAAAGGGAGACATAGCTCTCCACCTCTCTCTACCATTGTACAGATTGTTTCATAAAAAATGGATCACCCTTAAACATCGACTTAACTTCAACTTTGTCTAACTCCGCCAAACTTGAACGAATTTCTCTGAAATTTGGAAGATATGTCAGTTGTGCTTACTAATATCATTGCTGGAAATTTCAAGCATGAATATTGAGTTGTTTTCCTGTTATAGATAAAAAAAGTAGTAGATAATTTGATCTTCATTTAGCAATGTTACACAAAATCATACCTCACTCTTATAAAATTACATTTGTTTCCTTTGTTATGTAATATGTTGTTCTACAAGCCAAAAGCTATCAAGCAAAACAAAAATAAAGAAAATCGGTCCATCAGAGTCAGTACAGCACCATTATTCATCAACGATAATGTAACTGCTACATGTGATTAACTGGACTGCTACCTACAGATGGCGTATCACAACTTACGTCACTGTTAAAAAGAGAGTGGAGAAAGTTAGATCAGTCAAAAATCAATGATATCATCGAATCAATGCCTAGACGAATTGGTAATGTCATTGACAATGAGGGTAGGGCCACAAAATATTATTTTCTTAAGAACCGTTACTGTATCATAGTTTATCAGATTATATAAGGACATTTAAGTATATTAGGGACATGAAATAACATGAAAAATGCTTTCTGTATCATACTTATGTTTTATTTGGTCAAATTTTAGGATGATCCACTTTTTATGAAACGGACTGTATATAATGGATGAGATAGAATCACGTCACTTCGAGAGTAACCGCGACAGCCGAATCCAACTCTGTAGGCACAATAAAGTCGATTATGTACTTTTTCGGATCGTGCATATATCTAGTTGACAAGTTGTGGGCACTGCACACCCACTGTGCAGCACCTTTGCAGCTAGACCTTTTGACGAGGGTTGCACTGTAAACTGTGGGGCAGGAAACCTAGTCATGAAATCAAAGTCTGGTGCCTGTTAGTGCCTATTGACGGGTCAAAGCACCAGTTGGATCACTATTGATTCAATCTCCAGTGTTTTATAAATTACTCTAATTGCTCTTGTTACTCTCATTCAAGCGTTGCTGTGTAGTACTTATGACAAAAGTTTTCAGGAAAGCATGTAAAATTGCATCACGCAAAAAGACAATGTAAGAAATAAAGCGAGTGCGATGTGAATTTTTTTGAAAATGTGAATCCTACATGTAGCGCCTTTAATCGCCCAGTCCATTTTCAATTCGCTTATTTGAGTTGCTGACAGGACGATCATTTTTGGAGTACACTGTAACCTCTAGTGCACGAAATTTCGCTTGAATGAGGCACGAAATTTGGGCATCAATTCCAACCAACACAAGGCACGAGTAGGCACGAAGTTCATAGTGCCGAGTTCGCACCCATTGATTTTTCCTTCGATTTCATTGGATAAACGAATATTTGATTTGGTGCCTATTAGTGCCTAAGTGGCGCCTACTGGTGCCTCGAGGCACTAGAAAGGCACTAACTAGGCGCTGATTGGCACGAAATTTTGGCTTCGTGCCTAAATTAGTGCCCTACAGTTTACAGTGTACAGCAGTTCTTGCATATATTTCAAACAAAGTTTGACAAAAGCTTGTATTGGGTATACCAAATAAAAAACTTAGGTCTAAAACCAAATACAAGCCCAAGTTTCAATAAATGAGTAGAATCAAGTAAGCGAAGTGCATTCTTTGTATTTTGTGCTGACATAGATATTATTCTATATAGGTCAATATTTTTATTGGGCCCATGAGAAGTGTGGTATTAGTGGAAAACGATTTTTGTTGCAATAGCTGTAATTAGTAACCTAAGTACATCATGTATTGCGTTATAAAGCTTTCCTTTAGTATTACCTGCACTCATAGAGTAAGTATGTTGGGTAGAGTGGTAACTCCGCATTTATTAAATCCCTAATGTGCATACACTTTCGATTTCATTAAATGAACTCAAGGGAGATGCAGGTGGTATTGTCACCAAATGTGAGATATGCAAATTTTTGCAGTTTTGAAGAACTTGCTATGGAATTGAGTGATCATAATTGCAATGCAGAAGGAATGATAGTGTTTTACAGATTCTCATGACAGCCTTGGAGAATTAATGTTTGTTAAATTAGCAATTCGATGGGTTCCTATTTACACTTTCATACTCAACCTTAAGAGTATTTTCTCAAGCGTGATCATATCTCAGGCAACCTACCATTTGCAGAGCAAGCCAACATAATCAAAGATGTCAAAGACAAATGATTTCAATTAACTTTGAAAGATGTAAATGGTTCCACATCACTATTCAGATTCAAGAAATGAAACATGAATTAGTACATCATAAAGTCATGCCGGTGAAAATTGAAATAAAAACTTGAAATTTCAGCCAAGAAATTTTGATCAATATCGCGGCTTTTTCATGACGACTTTCATTATGATCATGAAATTCCTTGATAATCAGCTTAATTTCCGCTTAGTTAGGATGCTTGCTAGCAAGTATTCATTCCTTTTGATATCCAACTTGGTTCCTACTATTTACATGGGGACGTCATCTCGGTAGTATATATAAATTTGCAAAATTTTATAAAAGAATTACATGGACTTTTTTAAAACTGCTCAAATAATTTTTTGGACCACGGGAACGCAATCTCCGCAAAAACCTGAATCTTCTCATATAAAATTTTCTGATTAAAATCTTCTCATCCAAACATATAGATTTTTTTAGTCTGTTGAAATTTATGCACATTCTGTCTCGGAAAGGATGATGCAATATCATGCTTACATGTAGTACAGTGGTCTGGGCAGTTGATTTGATCAATAATTTTGCCTTTTTCATTGTTCTGATAAAGTAACATAGGGAGTTATCATTTCTTATTTGCAGGCCTATGTTCACATTTTTATTTGTCATTACGTCGTTTTTTTTATCTAAGTTAATTCATTTCACGACTTTCATGTGACTTGGTATAAGGTGCACAATTATATAATTTCAAAAATATAGCAGAATATTAATGTATCAATTTGGTAGGCCTATATAAAATCGATATGATGATCTGATCAAGGACTGAGGACTTTCTGGGGTAGATGATGACAGCAGCATCTAAGAATGTTTGGAACGATTGTGAAAGCTGGTGAAATCTTTAGAAATGCCTAAAAGGTTACTTATTTCAATGATCCACTGCTTTTCACTGTCCGGCACTCATTAATTAGATATTGAAATATTCATGTACCAGTGTTGGAAAGGAGTAGGCATTCTGTCTTATGTTCTCGATCCTGCTGTCGACCATACGTCAATGCATGGGATATGCTGATCAATGTCACGGTTATGGACAATAGGGTTTTGCATTTTTTTTTATTTTCCTGATGTAAATCCTTATCTCATAAAATGGATCATGCTTTCCGAATTCAATATCGAAATGAAATTGAATTGAAAGTTCAGTGATAAGATAGAACTATGACAATATCTCTGCAGTATATCTACTTTGTTGATGTAAGTGAAAATAGATGAATTATCTAATAATATCAATCCTAAACATACTAGTATAACAAGTGCTAATTGTTTCATAGAAATTTATAATAATTTCATTTAATACTTCTGTGCAATTTTTTTTACATATTTTTGCGATTTTGTCATCATTTTTTATTCTATCGAATTAGTCAGTGCAGCGCTTACCCCTTGAGGAGAATACAATTAAATCTAGCTGATGGTCTTTCTATGAACACTACAAGCGGTATTTAAATAGATCGATTTGAACCTGGGATGAAGCTTTTATCCAGCTCTAAAAAATACCCGGTTCCTGTAATACGATAACTATCAGATCATGCGAGTATTGGCATAACGCAATGAATGGCTTTCATACTTAATCTGGTCTGGTCAGGTAGGGTTCGGGTCGGTTGGTTTCAGGTCGGATCGGTTGGGTTCGTGAGAACTTTGGGGACCCAACCCAACATCGGGTTTGGATCGGGTAAAGGTTGGCTTTTAGTTCGAATAGGGTTTCAAAATTCATACGAGTAAAACGCGTAAAACGTATACGGAAAGTATACGTAAAACGTGACCCGACGCTAATCGCAATAGGAATCGATAAATCAACAAAAGCTCTCACATAATACGTATCTTCTGAGCTTACACATACACTATCTTTCGTGGATGCAATGAACGTATATCAGTGGCTTGAGCTGATATAGGCGTTTCAAAGAAATATTTGCTTTTATTGCTGACAATCGTGGATACAATTTTAGATAAAAGATTCATTCTATTTCGACGATGTGTTTAATGACCATAGCCATCTCGGATCTCTATCGTGGTTAACATGCGAAGTAATTAAGACAATAAAATTGGTTCGAAACATGCCAACTGAATAAAAATCAATGTATCGTTGATGTGATCATTGTTTCAAGAAATGCATGGCAAATCAAGTTAGCATTAGTAGTATAGGGTATGACATCCGCCGCATCGCTTCGCTTCGCTCGCACCGGATGTCACACCTTCCGAGTTTTCAAAAATTTAGGTAGTCTACAAATTTCAAAAATTTAGATGGTCTTCAAATTTTGAAAATTTAGGCAGTTGAAAAATATCACGTGGTCGAAAATTTACGTAGACCAAAAATTTATGTCATCTTTTCACGTAGTCTCAATATACCAGAAGATTGTACTCAAAATATTTATTAAAAAATGGATGAAACGAAAGTGGAAGAAACCTCAAAAGTGGAAGAAACTTCGAGAATAAATCTTTCGTTATCACAATTAAAAACAAGTAAAATTGATAAAAAAAGACAAAGATAGAGTACGTTATATGAAAGATAAGGAATCTCAATTATTATTAAGATTAGAGTATTATGATAAATTAAGAAAGAGATGGTCTAAAGTTAAGAATGTAACACAAGGTATTGGAATATTTTTAACAATGAGTTTAGGTGCTTTAACAATTGTTATATCTTCAGGTGTTTTAGTAATTCCAGTAGTTGCTACTGCTTTAACAGGTACGGGTATTTTTACAACTTCGCTTGTTACAATGTTAGATAAATTTTGAATGACTAAGAAACGAAAATCATTAAAAACTAAACATTTACATATTAAAGAAATCTATGACAAATTACATTACTACTTTCAAAGGTATGTGATGATAATGTTATTACGTTAGATGAGATTGAAAAATTTGATCAAATAGCTAATGAAGTAAATCAAATATCATTTCAATTACTGTCAGAAAAAGTTGATGACAAGAATAAACAGGATGGCAAAATTTCTAGTGATGGTAAAACTTCTATTGAGGAAACTGATAAAGTTTTTTTAGAAGAGCTAGAAATTTAAGCGAAACTTTCAGCAAAACTTTATTAAACAAAACTTTAGACGCCAAGGCAATAAAAAATAATTTGTTCAGTAAAATGTTTTTGTTGTATTCTAATGTTGCCACAAAATTCAAATATTATATTGCAAAAATGGATAAAATTAAAGCTGATAATTAAAAAAGAATAAAACAACTAGATGAGTTAATAAAGCAAAAAAATATTATGAAAGAAAATCATACTCAGCATAGAATGATAAAAGCTGGTATTCAATCTGATATGTTTGAAAAAATGCAGCAAACCGAGCAAGTAAAAACTGATTTTGAAAAAACTGTGAAACCATTTAAAACTCTTGAAAAAGAACTTGCAAATAATGATAAACAAATTGATATAACAGATCCAGAGCACAAAACTATATTATATGACTATGGATTACTAGAATCAAACATTAATGAGAAATTACCAAAATCTATGCAATTTGAACATTCTTTTTCATTTATAGATGGAAAAACAATACCTAG